>VMDR010001923.1:0-106383 GCA_007922815.1 Macrotus californicus
ATCTTAAGTTCTAATGAGATCTAATAAACTCTCTTATTTTTGTAGAGAGGTAAGCAGAAGAGAAAGGACATGATTTGTCTGAGGACATGCAGCTGTATATGGTAGAGACTGACTAGGCCCGAATTCTCTAGCATCTTCAGTGCTCTGCCTATTGTAACAAGTCATACAAATTGAGGCAGGGGGAAGAAAGGGGATTGGGACAGGACTTTGAAAACAATAATCTCTTTGTTGAGTCCAGCCTTTTTGGAACGCACAACTCAGTACTATCAAGGGAAAAAGCAGTTGAAATTTGCCTGGATGTATTTTACACCCTTGAAGCCTGCAAGAGATTTGGAATCGAATCCCAATTTTGACATTAATGATTCAATGAAATGTGTTGGCCTAAATCTGTGGTTCTGAGACTTTACCAAGCATCAGAATGACGTGGAGGGCTTGTAAAAAACTAATTGTCTGAGCCCATCCCCCCTCTTTCTTGCTGAATAGGTCCAGGTGGAGCCTGAAATTTGCATTTCTAGTAAGTCTGCAGGTGGTGTGAGGACCACATTTGGAGAACTAGTGATCTAGAGATCACCGAAGGACTTTTTCTGCACAACAAATACCGGACCTTCTTCCTTGAACTTTCTCAGTGAGTGAAAGTTAATCCTTTCTACTTTCCTAAAACTGGGAGGGGGTGGGCCCCAGAGGTATTGTATTAATGGAACCAGTTTTGTGAGATCTTCAGTGAAGGACAGAAGTTTTTTTGGTACAATATTAATATAGTATTATGTTGAAAGTCACAGATGCTGTTGGAAAAGGAATGCGAAATATTCTAGGTATCTGGCAAAAAGACAATGTGGAAGAGCTTTACTATACTTAATGCATTGTAGTTTCTCAGGAGTGCCTTCCCATGGAAGCCGCTCTCAAAACAAACCTTGTTTATTTAAATTGGAGTCAGTTGGGAGTTCCCAATGCGGAAAAAAATAGTTGTAAGATCAAAGCACTGAGTGAAAAATCACACACAAAATATATGAGTATAACCACTATCTCGAAAGAATTCTTTAGGTAAGAATTTTTCAGTCACATTTTACTGATGTTCTTTCATAGTTAAAATGGCATACAGCCATTTTAATCCCACTTTACTCTTTCTTAAGCTTTAATACAGTGTGCTTGGTGTTGTGTTGTGCTAAAGGCAGTTCTTTAATCATTAACAAGGAAAAATGGGGAAGTTCAGGGGTATAGTCAGTTCCTGTTTCTAGTACAGACCCACAGCTTTGCCTGTCACCGTTTTTCTGTGGGAATCTTTATTGGCTGGAGTTGCTATGCTTGGGTTTTAGAAATTAAGTTCTAATTTGCACCAAATGCTGTCTAATTGCTAAATGGATGCACCCCTTCTTACTGCACACTGTTGATTTGTTTTAGGCCAGGTGTTAAGGTAAATAATCCCTAAAGTTGGAACTTGTCCTTTAAAAAGTAAAAAGTGCATTTAAGATGTAAAATATACTCTTGATGTAAAATAATTTATTATTTTACATTTCTTTAGTTTAAAAATGACCCCAAATCTGATTTGAGCCACTTAAAAAGAGGTGACTTTCTTTTTCTGGTAAAGATCTCATGCACTGGTATCTACTTTTGTCTTAACGAAATACGACTATTTTTAAAAAATTTAATCTTTATTGTATTTTCTCCATTACTATTTAGGCCCCTTATATCCTATTCCCCCAGCAATCACCACATTCTTGTCTGTGTCCACGAGTCCTTTTTCCTTTCTGCTCAATCCCTGCACCCCCTGGCCTCCCCCCAAAATACAACTCTTGTAAAATGTCAATTTATAGAGAAGAATAAAAACCAAACACATACCTCTCTGTCGGCGTTCTGTTGAGTGTGTAACAGAGTTAGTGTTTTGCCTGGTCCTGGATTTGCACAGACGCAGCAGGGAGGAACATGTCGGAGGGAGGGTCTTGCAGTGAAAAGTACCTTGACTGATCGTTTCAGGACCATCTGGGAAACTTGCCTCACAGGAGCTGGGGGGTGTCCGGGATGCTGAGTGCCTGGGCCACTGCTTTCTTCACGGAAATGCCAAGGCAAGTTCTGCTGCGGGGGTTGAGCTTAGTTGGGACTCCACAATTTGGGACTTTTTCCCCTTAGTGTGGTTGATTTTTGACATACAGTGGTTGTGTTTTAGAAGTCAGAATATCAGAAATGAAAAATGAGGCCGTAATAATTTTAGAAAGTCAGGTAATAACAAATGCTGGCAAGGATGTGGAGGAATTGGAACCTATGCATTTTATTAATGGCATGCAAAAAGGTGCAGCTGCTTTGGAAAACAGATGATGCATCCTTAACTGGTTAAACCTCGAGTTAGCATATAACTGGGCAATTCCACTGCTCTTTCTCTCCCTCCCTCTCTTCCGACCCCCTCTCCCCATACACCTCCAGACACTCCGCACTAGAGTGCAGGCTCCAGGATGTCCAGGCCTGGACTGTCTGGTCTCTGCTCTACCTCCCACATCTGGAATGGAGTTTGGTACTCAGCAGGCACTCAGTGCATTTTTTAGTCGAATAAACGAGTGAGACAGGTGTGTGGAGAAGTCATTGAGAGCACTGGCTCGGGAGTCACCCTGCCTTGGTGTGAATTTGGCCCAACTCTTCCTCTGGAAACTTGCGTTGCTTAGTCTCTTTGAGCCTTGGTTTCCTCATCTGTGAAATGGGACAGTAATAGCACATAAGATTTTTGCATGGCAAATATTAAAAAAAACACTTGTAAAAGAAAATTTATAACAAAATGTTATTAAGAATTGACGATATAACACTTTGTACCAAGTAACAAGGGCAGCATCTCTATAGATGATTAAGATGTGGTCCCTGGCCTTAAAACCATAAGGAACTTTCACCCTTGTAGGGACAAGAACTGGAAAAGCCAAGGAAGAGGCCTAGGTGTGTGAGGAATACGGACACCAGAGTGAGTTACTGCATCAGCCAAACACACGAGGAATCATGAATCAGTCAAACTTTGTTGCCAGTTTTTAGCAATAAGAAGACAATAATTTTGAAATGAATTTCATTCTCTAAAATATCATGTTATGTGTAAAAATATTCTTATGTGTTTCAAGTGGACAAATTTGAATCACCGTGAGAAAAATTTATTTCATGCCTAACCAGTGTGCTTTATTTGAAAACAATGGAAATTAGTACATTGAACATAGGATGTTTTAAAAAATACTTTATTTTTGTCTTTTTACTCCTCTTTAAAAACGTGTTTCATGGGAATGTTTTTCCCCATTCCTGGATCTTTCCTTGGGCAGGCCCCAAGATTATGGGGTCGCTCTCGGATTATTGTAGTTCTTCAAGGTTGTGACCACAGCAGTGGACTGTGCCTCTCTTGAGTTAAAATCCTTCCTACACCTGAGTTCTAGAAAATACTATGTGTGTGTGAACTTTTTATAGTCCCAATATTTGTATAGTCCTAATATTGGGCAAAGGTGCCAAGTATCAGCATTCTGCTTTCAACTTAAATAGTAAAAGCATTTTCACCCCTTTTGTTAGAACAGGAAATTTAGTGCTGGCCATCTGTATAGGAGTGGCCCAGAAGTGGCTTTTCTCTGTAAAACTAGACTAATTTCTGTGTAAAGCAGACACAAATTCAAATAAGTAACAACTTCTGTGTGACTGAAATATATTTAGCCTTTACAAAGTCCCTTATGCATATTTTTACATTTAACAAAAGTATGCACTAAATAAAAATATTGGGGGTGGTATTGTGTTAAACTAATAATAATGACTGACGAACGCTGCCTTGTCATACATGACAGCTGGAAGCTTTCTTTCTCTACTCCTTCCGTAAGGTCTAAAGTGCGTCCACCTCACCTTACAGCAAAATAGCTTGTCCCTCTCCCTCCTCTGTCCACATATTCATGCCTCTCGGGCTCCACCACCCGGAGCTGTTAATGTGGGTGCTTAGGTTCCAGCATGATCCCAGGAGGATCAGACCCTGCTTGTAATGGAAAAAGTCCCAAGAAACCTGTGTTCAATCTATTCCATGCAGTGAAACGTTTCTCAGTCCCCCAGACTCCTGCTCTCACTACCAGCAGGACACAAGGTGGGGTGTCCTCTTAGCCTCGCCAGCGATACCGTCTTGCCACCTGCTGGGATCTTCCTGGTTCTGGGTATCAGCCCTGCTTCCCCGTATGATGGTCACGATCTGTCCATGGCTTAACCCCAAATCCTCAGCTTCTGCTTTACTTCCTTGTTTTCTAGACCTAACTCACAGATTTGCTTTTTAAATTAACTTCAAAAGCCTGTTTTATAATGCATGTGTAATGCATCAGTTTTCGCCGTCATCTAATGACACCCAATATTATATGACGTTCGACATTACGTGAACTCTAATGTCATGTACAAGTAAATGCACCGTAGCAGAAAATGGCATGAGAAAAAGTCTGGCTGGGAAGAAATATCTTATCTAAAAACCAAAAGCAATTGAACAAAGCAACGTAAATGACAACATGAATCTCCATTCACTGATTAGCTAGTTAATCCAGGACTGGCTACTTTATCTCTGTCACAGACCATCGCTGATCTGTCCCGCAGACTTTGACTGGATTTTGTAATCGAAGCATTTTTGCCCTCCTCTTGTTTTAAACCTAAAGTCTTAATGAAAATATAAAATTTTGTTCTGTGATTTCCTGGTGCACAGTTAAACAGGCAAAGCTGTAATAGCTCCTCAGTCACAATTACAGGACCCACGGCCACCTGACCCTTGCACTATGTCGTAATGCCTTTGACATCATGGCTGGATTTTATTTATTTTCATGTTTCTCTCTGGCTCTTCACTTGCCACATAAATTAATAAGGGGGGGGGGAAATAGTTCTCATCACCCCCACTTTCTTTTTTTCCTGGAAGATGATTTACAAAAAATTAAGTCATTGTCTCCATCTACCCTCCAAAAAGAAATAAAGTTTAATTTATGCCAATGCTGTTTATTTCCCTAGCATGAAAGACAGAAAAAATAGATATAAAATCAGGACGGTCTAGGATCCTTTATAGATAAAAATCACACAAGGACCTTTTATTTGTATGTTTTAGTTTGCTACTGCCATTGAGTAACTGAAATCACTACTTAAATCCAGGCATAGTTATTGTGGGCACGTATTCAAGGCTCGCCAGCTGGTGCTCTTCAGAGTGAAATGGGTCATAAAAAGGCAGAGATGGAAGACACAGAGGAGGAACACACATGCTCACATGCACACATATCCACACATGTGCACACCCATGCACACATACATGTTGACAAGAGGCTGCCTCTGTGACTGCCCTGCAGGCTCAGCTGCTGTTTTACGGCCTTTGTTGGTCTTGCTCAGGGCAGGGACACGATGACCAAGCTGCATGGCAGCGTGGGAGCACCCAGCTGTGTGCTGTCATTGTCAAAAACAACACAGGTGAGCTCACACAGGCCTAGCGATAAACATAATCACAGAGACGCATGGCAATTAAGCACAAATGTTTAGCATTTTACATAAATTGCTATAATTATTATGACATTAAAAAACACAGCTCCTTCATTTCTTGCTTTGGTTTATTTGTAATCAGTCCAGAATGTTCCCCTAACACATACCATTCCTTTCTGACATCATTATCACCCAATCTAACTGCATTAACTATGAGTGCTTGGGATCCTTTGCCTTCTGTGGCATTCCTCCTATATCTCCAAACCAAAGTGTCCCCTGTGTCCTTGGACCCACACCCTGACCCCGCCACCCCCACACCGTGCTCCCGGGCCCCAAGGCCGAGGGAGTGAGAGGAAGTGGGAGTGCTGTGGGTCCCAGCAGTGGGTGGGTAGGAAGATAACAATTTGAACGAAGGAGAGGCCAAAGCTCAGGCACAATCATATAGTAATAAAAGGGTCCATTGAGATTAAGGGCTGGCTCCTCTGAAGCCTTGAGTATTGATGAGGTGCACTAAAGGAGGGTAGTTAAGAAGAAAGGTGACATCCCAGGCAGCATATTAACCATTGGCCCAGCATTTGCACCCAGCCATGTGAAGCCACAGACTTCTACCTTGGGCCCCCTTCGAGACAGACAGTGTTTCAGGGGCACCTCTGACACCCCTACCTAGTGTGGGGTACGCCTAGCATGAGTATTCTACTTTAATGTAGGGGTTAATAACAACAACATGCCAATTTTGTTTGGAGGTAAAGTGTTCTCAATTAGCCCTAATAACCCCTAATAACCATGTGTGGTAGGCATTATTAGCATCTTCATTTTAAAAATAATTTTAAAAAACTTCAGCTTTACTGAGGTATAGTTGACATATAAAATTGTCATATATTTGAAGTATACATTGTGGTGATTTGATATGTGATACACTGTGAGAGAATTCCTCTTCCCCATCTAGTTAATTATCACCCCACATATTTGTCTTTTTTCCTCTTGGTGAGAACACTTAAGCTATACTACCTTTGCAAATTTCAGTTATACCCATTTCTGAAACAAGTAAATCAAAGCTCAGAGCGGAGGTGTCCCACAGCTAGCTGGTAGTTAAGCCAGAACTTGGCTCATGTCAAGAAAGCAGTGAACACTGGGACCCACCGCAGGGAACTCAGGGTAGAAACGGGAGAAGGATGGGAGCGTGGCAGGGAAGGGCGTGGGCAGGAGGGAGCCCTGGAAGCCACACTTGCCCTCACCCCGTCGTGCTGCATTGGATTGGCTTTACCTGCCTCTCTGCGCCAGGGCGAATAGGGCCCTTCCAGGGGCTACTACTTCATCTCAGCAAGACTTCTTAGCTGCAATTTGGAAAACCTGAAAAAAAAATCCATCCCATTCTTGGAAATCCCTACAGTTTTCATTGTAGTCAGATGATCTGATTCCATCTCTAATGAGTTTGAAGGGACTGCAGGGCCAACTGTGTTGACCCTTGGCATCAAATGGGGCTTCTGCGAGAAAATTTAGGAAGCTTGCTTTCTCTTGGAATAGCTGAGTTCTGCTGTTTTAGCTTAATGTCACCTATAAAATATTCTACCGGAGACTATTAAATATCAAACTGCTTCCCTGCTCTTTCTGCTCTTTTCTAATTTTAAAACAAGAAGAAAGATTCATTTTGTCCTTAAATAGGATTTTAAAAAATCTGGTATTTTTAGGTGATAAAATGTTTTTGGCCCATGCGTGGTAGGTAGAGATCAGTTGTTCTCGCGGATTTTTCTTGCTGCTTGCTTCTCACTCCCGCCCGTGACCTTCCGTGTTCAGATCGTTTTTCTACACCAGAAACCAGGCTTATTTATGTTCTTGTGATGCAACAGCCCACGTCTAAGTGACAGAGTCAGTTTCTCAAACTGTTTAGTTTTAGGGTCTCCTTACACTCTTCAAAGTTACTAAGAACGCCAGAGGGTACTCATACGGGTTCATGTGAGATGTATCTACCAATCTTTACCCATGAGAGAAATTAAAGCTAAGAAAATTGTGAAATCTCTCTTTATAATTTATTCAAAAGAGTGATACTAGTGTTAACTGAAGTAACATATTTTTAAAATAAAACAATACATCGAACGAAAAGGGTTTACAAGAAGAATGGCATGGCTTCACATTTTCGCAGCCGTCTTTAATGTCGGGTCTACTAGAAGGTGGCCGAGTTCCCCTGCGTCTGCCTTCAGTGTGCTGCTGTGTCAGACATCAGGTGGCCTCCAGAAAACTCCACTGAGGAATGACAAATAACATCTTCCTTTTATGATAAGAATAATTTTGATATTGTGGACACCTGAGAGGCTGTTAGGGACCATGACGTGTTCCCAAACCACGTTTTGATAATCACTACACTAGGTCATTATGAAAAGGGTTAAAAGAACATGAGAGGTCATTGTGACGAGTCGCGGTCACATTTAAACCACCCCCAAATGTTGGTTATCTACAGGTATCCTTATAGATTGTCCCTTTGTGACTATGCCACCAGGCATTTATGAGGGGGTTTTTTTCTTTCCTTTCCTTTCCTTTCCTTTTCTTTTCTTTTTTCTTTCCTTTTCCTTTCTCTCTTTCTTTCTTCTAATTTCATCTTGTAAATTTCATCTTTTACATGTCATTAGAAGAGCTTAACACTTAGAAATAAACAATATAGTGTAGTGGTTAAGAAAAACATATACTTTTACAAGGTGTGGAATACTGAGCACTACCGACTGTGTTAAAAAATAAGGAACGAGAGTTGCTTTATAGACTTTCCAAATGAATATATAAAAAACTGGTGATAGTGGTTTTTGGGGGGTGAGGACAGGGGAACAGAATATCTGGAATAGGAAAAAATGGCTGTCACCCACTCATAGTTCATGATTTGTTTTTTAACCTTGTATATGCATTAGTTTCTCAGATAAAATGTATGGCTAGTAACAAAAGGAAAAACCAACAACACCTTTAGAATCAGAAAGATTCAGCTTGGAACCTCAGTCAGGCACTTATTGCTGACATAACCTTGGCCCAATTACTTGATCTGTTTCATATTCATTTTTTAACCTGTAAATTGAAGTTATTGATAGTACCTACCTTATAAGATTAGTGGGATTATTACATGAAAAAATAAAATAGTATCTTGTTCTTGGCCCATACAAGCATATGTTTCATTTATTTTTATTTTGTATCATAATTATTATCCCTTTATAAATCAAAGGCTTATTTTGAAAGTCATTAATCATTAATGTTTCTATTCTTGGATGATTCTAGAGTTTCATTATATGAATATAGTAATTCAGTTCAAGTCATGCTCATGCTCATTGAGGGGCCATTTAAAAGTCTAGATATCCTGTCAGGTTTTGACTGCATCTTCTTATCTTGCTGCCTAATGCCATTGGGGCTAGACTTCCATAATCACAGTTCTGTACTCACAGCTGTCCCCGCCTGAACCTGGTCACAGGTCTACTGTTCTTTCAGCCTAAGGCAGAATCCCTAGCCCTAGGCCAGCCACTCTGAATCGGCCTTTTGCTCTTTTTGTGCTTGAATATGCTTCATTTATCCCTGCCATTCCCGTATTGTTTGGAATCACCTATTTTTAGTAAACGTCTTATTTCTTGATTATTCTGTTCAGCTAGGATAAATTTGTAAGTTCCCACTCCTCCGCTTTTGATTCTGTGTATGTTTCGGTACTGAATGCCTGACTCACTTCCTACTTATTACACATGTGGCTATTTACGGGGTGCTTTCTGTCCATCATTTGGGTTTGGAGCCTTGCTGGCCACTTCACAAATGTCTGTCTGAGCTTCAGCTGCTACTTCCTGGTGCCTAAGCAATCTGAAGACTCCCACCTCAATAATGTAGAGGTTTAGATGAGAAGCATATTACTTGGCTTGATGAACAACGGACAACATAGAAATATCATTCTCTGATACGGGTGAAACACACAGTATATTTCAGCAGAGATGGGTCTGGCTGAGACAGCTTTCTTAAAGGGTAGCCATGTTCTACTTGGGTCTCTTCACATCATCACCCCTCTGCCCGTGTCTGCCTGTGTCCAAATTTCCCCTTGTTAAAAGGACACTACTCATACTGGAGAAAGTACCCTAATGACATTATTTAAACTGGATTATTTTTGCAAAGATCCAATCTCCAAATCAGGTTACATTCTGAGGTACTGGGGGTTAGAACTCCAACATAGTTTTAGTTGGGGAACACAATTCTACACTTCCCAGGCAGGACTTCTGGGATTCCAGCTGCTTAGAGTACAGTCTGAAAGGGGTGGCCTGGGTTCCAGGAGGTCATGTCCTCCTAGCTCCATACATGCCTTCCCCTTGTAGGCCCCTGTGGCCCGCCCCCCAGACCCAGAGGCAGACCACAGGGGCCTCGATGGCCCCTGTTAGTAATGCATTCTACAGTGCAGCATATGTAATTGTAAACGGTAGCAAACTGCCCCTCCCTTTCCCCTAGCCTTTTAGCTGGTCTGATGACACCCGGCCAGCATCTACATCTATTTGCCTGAAGGCTTTCTGTGGCCCAAGGAGCCTGCTCAGTGCCAGGGAATTAACACGCCCCCAGAAGCAGTTCTCCACCCATGACTGGGGGCCATCCAGACCTACATGCCTCAGCTCCCTCTGTCCTGGTGAGAAAGCGTTCTGAGGAGAGGGTACATTTGGGAGTCCACACCAAAGACTTTCGCCCCTCATTTCAAAATGTCATTTACAGATATTTGTTTAATGTGAAAAAATTAACACTGAGTTATTGTATGTATATTTCTCCATTATGTATTTTAGGTATGGGCCTCCACATTAAAAAGCAAACTCCAACAGAACTAACAAGCAAAACAGAGACAGACTTGTAGACACAGAACAGATGACAGCTAGTGGGGTGGGGGGGAGAGTTTAGGGAGTGGAGGGATGGAGCAAAAACGAAAAGGGACTCATGGACATGGATAACAGGGCAGCAGTTGCTGGGGGAGTGAGATATAAGGGGACTAAGTGGAAATGAAGACAAAAATGTAATAAGATTATATAAAAATAAAAATAAAAAAAATTAAAAAAATGAATATCAATTCCAACACCAAAATAAATTAAGTAAGTAAGTAAGTAAGTAAATAAGTAAATAAATAAATAAAATAAAAAACCAGTTCTAAGCCCTGGCCAGGTGGCTTAGTTTGTTGGAACATCATCTCACACACTGAAAGGCAGCAGATTCCGTCCCTGGTCAGGGCATGTACAGGAGGCAACCAATCAATGTTTTTCTCTCACATCATCATTTCTCTCTCTCTCTCTCTCTCCCTCCCTCTCTCTTTAAAATCAATAAAAACATATCCTTGGGTAAGGATTAAAAAAAAGCAAGCTCCATCCAGGAAGACAGGAATTTGGGTCCATTTGGTTAACTGCTGCATGCCAGAGCCAACGTGGGCCCTGCAGCACACACGTGGGCAGGGCTGTGGGGTGCAGGGTATAAGAGAGCAGACTGGCAGTGCTTGTTATTATTATTACTTTATGTTTGTATTATTAGTGTTATTGCTTTACTTTTGTATTAGTGGGCGAAGTTCTGATTACCTATGATCATATATTTCAGGATCTCATTTTGTTTTACCATGATTCTCCTTCCCCCCAGGACTATGATTATTTGAGAACTTTCACACCTGGCTCATGATGTTTATTGGTATTTAAACTTCCAAACTAATTGACCAAGGGAGACATGTGGCTGTTTCCAGATTGGCTCATCATGGTCACATACACACCCTCTAACCTCCCCACTGTGGTCTCCTCTTCCAAAGATCATCCAACAATTCTAATTCTTTCCCTAGGGACCCATAATTCATAAAGAATCCATCATTGTTTTTCTATGAAAGGTAGAATCCCATTATTAAGTCTTTTTTAAAATATAACTGCTTATTTGTTCACTATCATTTTTCTCTGTGCATTTCTTTTTTTCTCTTTTTATTTTCCAGGATTACTTTCTTGGAGACATGGAAGCCAATCTACTTTTAGCCCAAACAGACAATATAAGACCTGGCATTAACCTTTTCTCCTTTTGAGGTGTTTATCTCCTGATTTCCCTGGCCTTCCATAGTTCCTGACACAATTCAGCCAGAGAGCTGAATTAGTGCACAATTCCTGTAATTCCCTAACCAGTGTGATGGTGATGTGTGCCACCATAACATTTTGTGGGATGGATTATATTTCCTTTTAGAAAATATTATCTAATTTTAAAAATATTATTTCATTGACCTCACCTAAAACAATAGAGGCTTGTGGTAGATTCTCAGCTCCTTGTCGAATGGATAATCACATGCTGTTTAAAACTGTCTTGGACCTGAATGGGAAAACACAGCCTAGTCATTTACCAAGCACTTCTTTAATGTCCAGCGAGTTCAAAGAAAGTGAAAAGACAGGACTGCCTGGAAGAGCACGGACGAATTGGACCACTGGAACAAAGAGTCAATTTAGTGGAGCAGGATTTAGCTGGACATGGGTGGAAAATAATTAGATTGATTATATGGATCTGGAGATGCAAATGAGAAGGCTGCCAGAACAAAGGAAGCCAAGCGACTGGCCCGCCTGGCTCTGTGGCACACCCAGGACAGCCCGGCTTCGCGGTGTTGGGAGTGAACACAGGACGGCTTGTTTTGGCTTTCAGAAGACTCACCACGTTGCACTCGGGTCACAGCCTCGACACTCTCCACGTTGTCGAGAGAGTTAATCACATGCTTGTGAGAATTTTCAGTCCGTTCTCCCACACCCAATTCTGGTGGGGTGTGTGTTTGGTTATTATTTTGATTTTTGTTTAGTTTTCCACAGAGCTCTCTCTTCTTCTGCTTGTTGGTTGGTTAATACAATGTGGACATGAGAGAATTTTATCTCCGTTTGAGTCTTTTCCTTTTGTCAACAAATAGAGTTCATAGGCACTGTATCTATATAATAAAACTATCTTAACATTACTGTAAAGATTATTAACATTAACTGCTTTGATGAAGTATATTTAGCTTACTACTGATGAAACAATAGTTGAAAAGTTTTTTACCGCCCACTCTTTATCTGATAGGGATTATGACAAGTTCATCAAATGATTTGTACAGTCAAGAAATGTTTATTGAGCACCTACTCTGTGCCATGCATCATTTTTCACTGTAAGTGAAGAAGACTAAACAAAATACAAACGTTTTTGCCTTGCAATTCCCGCATTCTAGTGGGATGGGTTTGACAATGGAAAAATTAATAACATTTGAGATAGTGACATATTACATACTTATGTGATAGAAATTTAATGTATATAGAAATGGTTCAAATGTTTTATATTAGTTATCTATTGCTGCAGAACTTACCTCCCCAATTTAGTAGCTAAAAACAATATATGTCCATTATCTTATCCGGTTTCCACGAGTCAGGGATCCAGGATCAGCTTAGTTAAGGGTTCAGCTCAGGGTCTCTAATTAGATTGTACTCAAGATGCCCAAAGGCTGCCTGGGCACTGCTTCCCAGGTGGCTGACATCCATGGCTGACACGTTAGTGCTGGTCTTCAGCAGGGGCCTCAGTTCCTCAGTCCATGCATCACTCTGCAGGGCTGCTTGAGCATTCTCACAATGTGAAGGTCAGTTTTCTCGACAAGGAGTGATCCAAGAGAAAGAGGTGGAAGCCACACATTCTTTAAGACATTGTCCAAAAGTCACATGTTCCCATTTCTGCCGTACTCTGTTAGAAGCAACGCACTCACTCAGGGGAAAGTGGTTAAGCTCTACCTCATGAAGGGGAGATATCTAAGAATTTGCAGATATTTTTAAAAACCACTCTAATTACCCTGATACATTTAAAAACATATCCAAACATGAAATGGTACATTTCAGAGATATTTCAAAATTAGTTATGCCGTGTTTTATATACATTGTTAGTATAGAATGCCTTATTTGACAGCTGTTGTTTTTCTGTTTATTAGTATTATTTTTGGACACAGAATCATTGAAAATTAGGTTTCTTGAGCTTGATTCTTTTCTTATCGCTATGGTTGCTTTGCTACTATGCTGTCAGTGCTGTTTAGGGTTCCGTTAGTGAAAACATTTGAGCTTTAAAAATTTGGGGGGATATTAGTTGATGAATTAAATATCACTTATCACTTTACATTGGCATTGAACACGATTTGTTTCATGACTGGGAGACTCAAGTTGCATGGCTCAGAAGTAAAATAAAATCCCCTCTGGTTTTCAGGTAAGTCACTGTAGGTGGGGCATCTACAGTCTATAGAAACCCAGGTTTGTCTGGGCATAAAGGCTATATGACGGCATGAAAATTCGAGATCGTGGTCAGCTGCACTTTAACTGGGGAACCTAGTGAGAAACTGCGTGTGGCTCCTCAGAGGATATCAGTAACGTATACAGACATGTGGGTGAAGGAGTAATCCTTTGGTTGTTGAGCTAACAAATTTGCATATTGGACTGGGACACAGGAGAAGTTTCCCCTCCTTGGCCCATGAGTGGTGACAGCTGTTATCTCTCAGTGACTGAAATGGTCAATTTGGAATTCATCAGGTTCAGCTTTCCACATACAAAGCCTTCAGGGAACCTCCAGAGCAGGGCAACACTGCTGGAGATCGACAGGGACGGAGCCTCTGGACCTTTGAAGATAAAGGACCGTTGTCATCTCTAAGGGGCCCCCTCCCCAGAAGGGAATGCTTTTACAGTTCTTAGTAAATTAATTAGTAACTGAAGATAGTGCCGTTCTGTGAACTGTTCCCACTTTTACAGCCAATAACTGCAGAAGCAAGTGCCAGCAGAAGAAGCAATAAGAAAAAAAATATAAAAGATAATCAGCCTAATTTTAGACCTTGTTGTCAGTTATGTGGAGATTTCGTCTCTACTCCTAGATCCTGTCCTAAACAGAAGCTGTTGGTAGAAGCTGTTGTTAAAGAGAAAAGGGTATAGGAGAGGTGCTTTCTCTCTCATTCCATTGCTGGAGAGTGGGATTGGCACCTTGAATACCTGAGACATTTCTAGTTGTACAGAGATGTGGACTGAGGGGCTGGAAGCTTATTGTTTGGGAAAGACATCAGATTTTATATAGTGGGTACAAAATGAAAAAGAAAAATAACCCAGTGCTGGCTCAGAGCCATGCTTGTATCTGAAAATTCTTTTGGGTAGGAGGAGCCAAGCCTCAGATGTGTTTCTGTTCATTGTTAAACAATGTTAAGCGGTGTTGCAACAGTTAAATTTATGATGACGTAGAGCTGGGAGAGACTTTATAGACGGTTTGGTTCTGACCCCTAACCCACATTCCTTAGTGAAGGGATGTGGGCACCACTAGGACTAGAACCTTCCAGCGTATATATTTTTTCTTCTGGAAAAACAAAACCATGGATTTTGGATTTTCACTCTTTGTAAAATAGTAATTTAATTAGCGGTCATTTTATGGATATGTTTTCATCTGAGGAAAAAAAAAGAGGAGAAATGAGAGCTACAGAGCTAAATAGATTATAAGTTGTAGAAAAAAAAATCCAGTGAATTAACTTACGAACAGTGTTTGCTTGTGAGAAGCTCCGGGTCAAGTTTGCTGGAAGTGAGTTAGTTAGCAGCTGGGTCCAGAATGAAACTGGGGCACCTCACTTCACTCCAGGTGACGTTTCTATCTCGGGGATCCACACCCTCAAGAAGGAGCCAGAGTTGGCGTCTGATGACTAGTTATAGTAATAAGTGCTTCTTTGTGCATGTGATATTTTGATTTATTTTAATACTGACATAAGTGAAGCCCTCAGTTTGACAACCAAAGTATAATTTGCTACCATGGCATTTTTGATAGCCTCTGACAAATTGCATACCTTCATTTTACTTTAAAATCTATACACAATACACCACTTTGAACCTTCTTTTTTTTCTCTTCTAATCACGGTTCCATTTTCCATTTTCAAAGCCAGTGTCAGCAGGTGAAGCTACACAACCATTGTTAAGCCCAGAGGACTTAGGAGCAGCCACAAGGGAATCCAGCAAGTCCCTCAAGGAAAACTGCCCTTGCCTTATTCTGTACTCCACCACTGATGTCTCATGACTAGAAAGAAAATATCTGAAGCTAGAAGCATTATTAAAGATCCTTTGGACCTTTGTAACCTTGGCTGACTTGCTCAAGGTTACCTGGCTAGCTATGGACTGCTTTAGAGGTTGGAGAAATAAAGCTAGTTGGGACCTCGTAGAGTTCCCCTTCAAAACATGAATTCTGTGAGAACAGGACCATCTCCAGCCAGCACCTCCATGAAGATGAAGGTCTCTAACCACAGGACATGAGCACAAAGAGGACAGGTAAGGCCATGACTGTATTTCTCCTGGTTTCCTGCCCTGCTGGGCCGGCCACCATGTGGCACCCAGAGGGGAGGATTTGGAGCAAGGCAGAAATGAAGCCTGCTGGCTTACCTCCCTGGTCTTGTAGGCAGGTTTGCTCTTTGTTTCATTCCACCCAGAGCAGGGACTTCCTGGGTCTCAGGTATCACAAGCTTAACCACCCCAGGGCATTCTGTTGGCCTCTAAACAGAGGTTCCTCCAGCTCCTGGGATCACCCCCACCCCACAACTGCTTCTCCCAGACTATGCTCAGGAGAAGGAGAAAAAAGTGGGAAAAGAATGGGTATAACCCGCTTTCTCTGTAACTAAAAGCAGAAGTTACATGGAACGCAAATGGAAAAAAGAGATTCGATCTGGGAGTTTTTTCCAGAGTAGAGTGAACCCTGGAAAACAATTACTGTTGCTATCATTTGTGAGCGGGTTGTGGATTTCAACAACCATTTCACTGACTTTTTGGCAACAAGTGTGAGTTTTCTTGTTCAATTAGACCTTTGGGAGTGCTCTTAAAATCCTATGGAATCATCTGACTCCGTCCAGGAAAACACTGATTGGTATTAATTTTCATCCTTTCCCTTTTGATGTTGAAGTGGACTGAAACACTTCCTGCTTTTCTCATACGTTCTTTTTCTTACCACCTTTCCCCTCACCCCAAATGATTATAGTATTTCTAAATACAAGGGTCAAGTTGTGGAAAACTAAGGAATAGGGTCCCATTACAGGCTCGAATGTCCAAGGATCCCAACTGGGAGGCATCAATGTGCTTTTGGTGAAAGCCTGGATGTGTTGATGAGCAGTGGCTGCAGAACAGAAATGCCCTTGATAGAATAAAACTCGAAGAAATTTCCTCTCTCTTCATGCAATTGTAGCTAAGTAGTGAAAGAGCAACATCTTTTAGACTGAACCCAAAGTTCATTAAAGCTGCTTAACTATAGTCTGGAGCCTTGTATATTCTATTTGATTTAAAATGGCATTATGAAATATTTCTGTTATGCTGAACTCAAATTCAAAAAACACGAAATAGTACATAAAATTATTTTTATGTTCTTCTCATAAACACTTTAGAGAATGTTGCAAAGGTTGAGTTCAGTGTGCTCATGATACCCAGATCTGTGTTTCATTCTCATGCTACAAGTTTATTCGGCCTAATTAGATTGTGGTTTTATTTAGAGGTTTAGAATGATTTCCATCCATCTTTTTTTTTTTTTTCCTGTCTGTTATTATCAGCATGAAACTTAAGTCTGAAACAAAAATCATTGAATCTGAAACTCTTGGTATTACATGTACTTGTTGGGAGATTTTGAATCCACAAACTTAAATGGATACTGCAGGGACAACTGGTGCAGATGGCATTCTATTCTTTTTGGACACTCTGCAACTTGATAGCTGGAACGAAAAGTGTCATAAATCCATGGGGGAGATGTAGGCTTGATTGTTCTTTCTCCCTTTCTAACATGCACCTTTGTTGGCTATTTGAGCACTTGCAGGAAATGGAGCTCAACTCTTTTGTGAGTAATTGCCTCATAGGAGGGGACTCTTCAAAAATACCACTATAAACCCTGGAAAATGGGATTTACCAGTGTCAACTGTTTGTCTTTTGGGTTAGAAAAGTTGAATCACTTTCTCCAAATCTGATTTAAAATAGGTGAGGGTTTTGAATGTTTACCCACTTGACATGGATCTCCGAGTTACAGGGAAAAAAGTCCACGGAGCAGTTTTCCAGCTCTAGGATGACTTCATTAAAGTGACTGAATGATCAAAAGAATTCCAATAAGTAGGGCAGCATTTGTGAGACTTAAGAAAACAAACCAAAAAAACTGAGGACTTACTACCTGAATCATCTGATAGGAAATCTGGCATATTTAAGGAAGGAAACTACATTACTATGGTGTGAAGAATTCAGACCAAATGGAATTAGATGAAAGACATCAGCAGACTGGGTAATTTAGCTAACCAATGGCTTTGCAGTGAGGTGATGTCATAGATAAGAATGGGTGTCTCCCAAGATAAAAGATAACACAACAGAAGAGGCGTGCAGGAGACAACTCTCTGTGAGGAAAATATTAAGTAATTTTGAATGTTCTGAAAATAGCAGAAAAAGCTATGTGATGGGAAGAAAATGATAATCTTAGATTGTGAGATAAAGTGTAATATTTGGAACTTCTTGCCTTTCTTATTCATTTTTTCCTTTCATTTTGAGAAACACTGTTTTGGACTGGGGAAGGCGCCTGGGTCTTCACAGATTAATAATTTGTTGAAAAGTTTGCTTATTTTGCCCCTCCTGTGTTTATCACAAAAATTCTAGGCATAACCACTAATCCAAAATGCTTCATCCTTTGTTCTTAAATAGAACAAATAATAAAATACGGACCGGCTCAAGATGAGAATATCACATTCATCCTTAAACCTCCCTTGTCTGGTTCTTCCAGGGTCCTTTCCTCTGACTGAAGACTATAGAAGAGCCACATGATACCTTTGATTTATAAGGGCCACTTGCATGTGTTCTGAATCCTCCTTGTGCCTAGTTTAGTGTCTTTCAAGTCCTGAGTGAATATTTCATTGATTGAATAAATGATCGAAATACGTAAGGAGACCCAAAGTCAGAAAAAGCAGGAAGCTGGGAAGAGAACCCTAGGAGACCTAGACTCTAGTATCAGTTCTTCTACAAGTTCAATTCAATTTTTAAAAAAATTTTACGTATTGATTTTACAGAGAGAGACAGAGATTTGTTGTTTCACTTACTTGGACACTGAGTGGTTGATCCTTGTATGTGCCTTGACCAGGAATCAAACCTGCAACGTTGGCATATGGGGTCGCTGCTCTAACCAAGTGAGCTACCTGGCCAGGGCAAGAGTTCAATTCATTACAAAAGAGGATTTATTCAGCTCCTGGTTAAGTGTCCGGAACTGTGTGTGGTAAACATCAAGGTGCCAAGGAGGGGGTCTGCTTCTGAAAAGGGTGGCATAGCTGCGCTTTGGTACTGCGCAGGCGTGTGCAATGTAACTGCGTAGCTGCAGATGAGAGCTAGCAGGGGGGGAAACTCAGCAAAGCTGCAACTGATCGTTTGGTACCCACTTCAACTCTCAAAGTGATTTACCTAAGATGCTGCCTTTATTGTACGCCATCATCAGTGACTTTGGATGTCATCGTTTGCTTTTCAGACAGGAAGCTTTCCTAAAACTTTCATGTGCTAACAGCTGTGATTAAGGTAGAAGGCCTTATTTAAATAGTAATTAGCCTTCAGCACTTGGAAGTGTAAACTGAACGCTAATTCATTTAGATAGTTCACTGAAGTTCCCTTTAGAGATCTTAGCCTGGCCTTCCTCTTTAGCTAAGATATATTTCTGTCCTGAGTGTGGACAGTGTATTGACTCAGTGGGGTGAAATTTTGCAAAATTCTTGCTTGACTCCCAGAATTTTAGCTTTTAACTCTCTAGTAATGCCTAACGCGAACGTATTTGAAAACACTGAAAACATCAAGTAAAATTCTATGGCAAAATCATTAACACTTGACTTCTCTTCATAATGACAGGGAACATGTGGCTCAGTATACCTAGGTTATTCCAATGTGAGTATCAATAGATCTCCTTTCATATTCAGGAATATCTTGGTTTGGAGATAAATTATGGGTTCACGCGAATCATAACAAAAACACACGACACAGCATACAGTGATTGCTGCATCTAAAGGTGTGGGTAAGATTGGTTACTTTTTCCATGGGATCCAAGGACAAATGTCAAGGTCCTTCTCCCTACTTACTGTCATAAAGATGCTTAACAATTGACGTTATTAAGTTTAAAGGGTCATTTTTTTTAAGGACAACTTCTCTGCCAGTTATGTTATTATTGCCTTTGCAAAGTTTCCTGGCCTGCCAATAACTCTTGCTACAAAAAGAAAAATATTCAGATCATTGCATTTGATAGCTGCATATCTCTGTGATGTTGTGGTTCTTCAGTCCTACAGATGTGTTTCATGGCAGGTGGGTCTGATACTGTTTTGCCTTTCAAAATGTTTCTTCTTCCTGTTTATTCTAGCTCATCACACTCTACAGCGGATGCTTAGGCCTGCTGCTAGCCATCTTTTCGACATGCGCATCCAAATAGACCTGAATCAACAGTACATATCACACCAATCCAACAAATATTTGATGCGTGCAGTGGCTGGCACACAGGAGGCATTCACAGGTATTTATTGAATGAATAAGCACCAACCTGCACCTTTGAGTCCACACTAGGTGCTACCAGCTAGGTGGTAGGGTCTGCCCTCAAGGGGTTAGCAGTCTCTAAGGGGACGGAAGATGTAAATAAATTAACCATAATTGAATGTAAGAATCACTACATTAAGTGCCAAAAGAATCTCCAGCTATGAGCGGGAGGTAGAGCTGGCTGGGGTTAAAGAGGAGGTGCAGGAGGTGGGGAGAGCTTGAAGGAGAAAAGGTAAATATTTCAATTTTGGATTTTGCCTCAGATCAGGGTAGCTCTGGCCCCAGATGGAGTCCCAGGAATGTGGAAGGGCCCCCTCCTGTCAGTCGCTGAAATTGCGCTCGTACTATTTTGGGGAGGGGGTGCCGACAACTTCTCAGCTGTGCATTGGCTCACTTGGCACATATGAATATTATAATATGGCAACATAGAACCAATTTATTATGACTCATTTTGATGGCGAAGTTATTGCAGAAGTATTCAAAGAGAAGTGAGTTTAAATTGTCACTATGTCATCCAAAATATAAAGTAAAATAATTTTATCATAATAAATTAAAAATAAGGAAGACTTCGTTTGCAGAACAATAGCGACACAAAGATTTTGAAATGAACAGGACAAGCAGATTCTTTTTTTTTTTTCCGTTGTTGTTGTTGTTTTAGTGTATTGTTGCTCACACCGAGACAGATTGTTGTGCTACCAATAGGACCCGCGCCTCACCCAAGCCAGCGGGCTCTCCAGGAGGCACGCACGGTCTACAACCCGCCCTTTGAAAAGGAAAGTAGGGCCCGGGAGGCTCCGGGTGTGAGCGCCCAGGGTTTAGAGAGGGAAAGTAACCGGAGTCGCCCAATTGGGACGGACCCACCCCCACCCACGAGTTTCGCCCGGCCTCGGCCCCGCCCCCTCTTTTATTCTGCCAGCGCGACCAGAGCTGAAACTTTGTAACCCGAGCGCGCTGGCTCTATTCTACTCTCAGCCTCAGTGCGGCCAAGAGGGAGGCGCGGGAGGTGGGACCTGCGGGCGGGAAGGCTCGGGGACGCCAGCGCACGCTGCGAAGGGACCCAGGGAGAGCACGCCGCGTAGAGGAGGAGCTGGAAAGGGAGAGGGACGCGCGGCCTGAGAACCGGAGGGGGTGGCCCCAGCCATAGGCACAGAGGAGCAGCGGGGAGCGGCCGGCCAAGAGAGTCCAGGGGGTCTGGGGTTGCAGCCCCGCATCCCCGTAGCTGCGATCGCCCAGGAGCAGCAGCTGTGTGGGCTCCCGGCGGTGGCGGAAGCAGAAGGAGCTGCAGCTGGACGGTGGCAGCTGGAGGAGCAGCTGCACGGCTGCCCCGTGTGCCGGGAGAGCGCCGGCTGGGATGAACCGCTGACCGGGGCCATGCATCCTTGACGGGGCGCGGGGACAGTCGCAGGGTCCGCCCTTCGGGAAGGACAGTGGACTCGGGCAGCAGGACTTTACCGCCAACTCTTGCTGCGCTGGAAGCGAAGCCCTTTACCATGGAACCGGTGACCAAGTGGAGCCCGAAGCAAGTGGTGGATTGGACTAGAGGTGAGCGGCCACGGGGGCCGGCGTCTCCAGCCCGGGAGATGGGGCGGGCGGGGAGCTAGGGTAGGGGGTGCTCAGTCCCTTCTGCGGGCCAGAAGCATTGAGAGCGCAGCGCGGCGACAATGCAAACTTCTTCAGAGTGGCCTGTGCGCCCCTCGCTCCTGTTCCTGCTTCCGGGGGTGTGGGTTGTGCCAAGCGGAGGAGAACCCCAGCTCTGAACTAGGGAGTAAGGATGGCCTTTCTATTGAGGGGGAGTGTTCGAGGTGCCAGTGTCGGGACTGGGGGAGTGCTCTCTCTGTCCCGCCTGGGTGAGGTGCCCGGTGCCCTGGCTGTCCGTTCTGGAACGCGAGGCACAAAGCGCCTTTGTGTGGGTGACTCCCCTCGGACCTCGTAAATGTCGCCTGCCCGGAGCAGTCGCAGGCATGACGGGGCGGTTGGACAGGTATAGGGAGACTCCGCCGTGCGCCGAGCCTCTGTTTTTGTTGGAGAAGGCGAGAGGGCAGCGCCGGAGCCAACACTGAGGCTTTTGCGTCGGGGGGAAACCTTGAGCCAGACTGCCCGGGACTCGGTGACTTTTGCGCCGGGAAGGCGCCAGTACCCCCGGTGGCGCTGCATGTTTAGGCCACAGCGAGACGCTGGGAAGAAGAAATCTGTTTTGAACAACCGACCCGAGTCATGCTTATTTGGAACGAGGCGAAGCAGTAGGATGAGAAGGTAATGAATGATGAAGCTTGTATACCTTGGGCTGTCGCGCCTACTTTTTTACTCCCTCCCAAGACTTCCAGAAAAAAAAAAAAGCAACAGAGGTTTCTCAGGCCTTTTTGTATTCTTCCGAGAGAACCAAGTCCACCAAGAGCAATATTTTCATGGGTCCCTTACCGGCTCCCCCTCCCCACCATAACCCACCCTAGCTCAGCATCTCTGTTTCAAGTTACACCTTTATTCTTCTTTCTTCTCTCTGCTCTCTCAGGTGAGGAATGATGTCCTTTCTCAGTAATAATAACAGGAGTAGTGTAGCGCTTTACAGTTTGCTAAGAACCCTCTGTTATTGTCCTTGGTCATCACAGTGAGCCGGTGCGGTAGGTAACACCGGTAAGATGAGGTCACCTTTCAAACTGTCTCGCCCGTGGCTGGGACGTAGTGGGCACTGTTCAGCTTCGCATCTCGTTTCGGTAGACGGCGACCACGTGGATTGGGATGTATGGGTGTGTCAATGGGGTGTGTCTGGCCCTTTCCCGCTCCTCCGGGAGGGGGAAGGGGAAGGGATACACTCTGCCCTGAGAGGTTTGTCCAGTGACCAGAATTTCCTGGGCTCTTACTTAAAACGAAGATGAAAACAACAAATACTTGTACACCGAGTACAAAGTGAATAGCGTTGTCAGCGCTTGGAAGCAAACATTAACATAAAAGCTGTAAATCCCAGAGCCTGTTTTGGAAAGAGTTTGTTCCCCCATTGGAGATACTTCCGAGTTCACGCGGAGTTGGTAGGTCTATTTTACCTGTATATCATAGAGCCTACCTAAGAAACTGGGGATTTAGGCAGTCTTTGAATTTGAGAGCTGTTCCATCCGACATGGTAACCAACAGCCACGTGTGAGCCCTTGAAATGTGGCGGGTCGGAATTGTGATACTCTGTAAATGTCAAGTCCACGCGGCGCGTGCATGTAAACTATCCCATTAGTAGTTCTTATTCCTTATTACATGTTGAAATGATAGTATTTTGGAAACATTGGGTTAAATAAAATTTATTACTAAAATCAATTTCACCTGTTTAGTTTTTTTTACCTTCTTCAGTGTGGCTCCTAAAAAGTCACACAGGAGGCTCACGTTTGTAGCACACATTTCCATTGCATAGCACTGCTTCCCCAGGAAGGAAAGGGTTACAGCTTATCACTCTGGCTTTCCTGAGCCTCTGCCAGCCTCCTTGATAATGTACACCCAGAAAAATGCTAACAGGCGCACAGGAAGATTATGGAGTGAGATCTTCACACCCTCCAGATTTGTCTTTTTTTTTTTTTTTGGTTCCTCTTTGGATTGAGAGAGAAGTGTAAATTCACATCGTGTTATGTTTGTTTAGCATTTAAAAGGAAGAGCAGATCCAAATTATTTTGGTATCCAGTTGCCTTGATGTTATGGCTCAGTCAAGATTGCTTTCAGCCAGAAAAAGTTTCCTACTGACGCGACAGCGATTACGGGTGTCTCAGTATCCTGGTGCCCTGGAGCACTGGACCCTGATTAGGTTACATACCTGTGGTTAGCACGTGACAACTTTATACAGTGTGCCTGTGCCCTTTTGGACTCTTCGGTACAGCCTCAGAGAATGACCTGGATACTTTTCTATGTTAGAATCTAGAAAGACAAAAGGAGCAAGTATGTGGCTCATTTTTAGATGACAAGAGGCTACAGGCTCCCAAATTCCATGGTGCAATGCATCGTAGTAATGTGAAAGTATTTGACTTTTTAAATGAACTCTTGATGCATGCAAACTTGTTGGCTTATAGGACCATTTTTAGCTCTCTGTGCTAATCTCTCTACCCAACCCCCACTTTATAAATACATCCTACCGATAAGCAGTTCTTCATGTAGTCTTTGCCACTCTTGGTAGCCCATGAGTATGCCTGCAGTGACCATGGGCACTGTAGAAAGCTTTCAGTTCAGAACTAATGCTGATGTCGTTAAGCAGATGCATGCATTAAGAAAAATGTTGATGTCTACAGAATGAATTAATTCATCTAGTTATGATTATTTTTAATTTATTTACTCGTATTCATCTTTAGCAATACTGTCACCGATGGATCATAATATCCATGTATCCTCAGTGAATATTAGCAGTGTGTCAGGCACAGGGCTAAGCGACATTCAGGGATTAGCTCGTTTATATGCACAACCACTCGAGGCAGGAACTATTATTTCCATTTTGCATCTGAGGAAACTGAGGCACAGAAAGAATAAGTTCCTTGACCAATGTCACACAGCTGGAAAGTGACAGAGAAGACTTTGACTCCAGGCAGTTGGACTTCATTCCATTCCATCTGCTCAGGAGGTTCTTGCCAGGGTCATGCCTAGAAGACTCGGGATCCTTGTCACATGGACGACTAGACCTGCAGGACACCAGGGTGTGAGTTGCTGATGCTGTGGGCTAGTGGGGGTCAGCTGCCTGGTGCGTGTGGGCCTTTCCCCGCATATTTGGTGTGTGTCAGGGAAGTTGTTTGTAAGCCAAATTCATCCGTGGTTCATGGCACCATGCCTTTCACATAACTCAGTAAAGGTTTCTTCATCATAGTGACTGAAAAACACTCACTGAAGCATTTATTGAGTGTCAGGCACTGGGTTAAATGCTTTATTTAGGCTTCATTCAATCCTCAGACAATGCAGTGTGGTGTAGGAACCATTATGAGTCCATATTAAAGATGAGGAAACTAGCAGAGAGAGAGAGAGAGAGAGAGAGAATTTGCTCAGTGTCCCGTATCTGTAAGTGCTAGTGCTCTTATGTGCTCTTCTCCCTTCTCTCTCCTCTGTCACTTCGTCACATGGCCGGGACCAGGCACTGGAGTTTGGCGGTACCGTTGTAGGCTCTGGAATCAGACTCTGGGTTCACACCCCAGTCCCACCCTTGACTGTGTGATCTCATGTAAGCTCTCAATACATCACCACTCCTTGTTTTTATTGCCCTCTCTCCTCTTTATCCTGTTGCTGCAGGATGTAAATGGTTTGTCATAAGGTTGATGCCTTCCATTCAGGGGACAGTTGGTACCCAAGAGATTTCCCTGCCATCTGCCCACCACTCGGAGGATCCCAGCCAGGACTTGCAGCTGCAGGAAGGGTCTTGGTTAGCGGAAGGATAGATGCCTCTTGTCAATATCATGAACCTTCAAGACATATTTTCTCAAGTTTTTTCTTATAGTCACTGGACTTCCAGTGAGCATAGCATTAGGACTGACTCTTCCTGTCAATGGCTGACCCTTCTGGCACCTGCATCACCTGGGAGATTGTTAGAGATGCAGACTCACAGGCCGGTGAATTGGAATCTGCATTTTACCTAGGTCCTGGGCGACCCGTGTGCCCATTACAGATTCAGAAGCACTGGTCTAGCATGCAGCTGCAAACGTGTTTTCACCCTTTGTTGGTAGGTCCTGCTATCCGTTCTGGCTTGGGCTCAATCTATTTTATTTAAGTTCTTCAGTGATGACACTTGATTTGAGGATGCTTGACCGCCAGGCCACTGAGTAAAGCAAAAAGTTAATAACCTTAGGGTGTGTGCTGACATTTATAAACACCACTGAGCAACAATATCAGGTAATTCTCAGCAAACTACACGAGATTGTTCCCCTGAGATTTCTTACGTATTCCATGGGACTCGAAGAGTTCTTATAACAACTTTTTTTTTTTTTTTAAGACAAGTAGTAAGAAGGATATTGCGGAGTGGTCAGTGGTCTGGAAGTGTGTCCCCAGGATCCTCAGGGAGACCTTGAAGGATGAGATGAGCTTTGGGCCAGTGACTACGTGGTATTCATCACACCTAGCTGATTTTGGGGGGAGATTTCATTATTGATGGAAGAGGACGCTGAATGTCATTCAGGAATAAATGACCAGGGCAGGTCTCAAAATCTGAAAGTATGGGTTGTGCCAAGGCAAGGTGTCTCAGTTCTGAGTCTTTGGAAATTGGGAGGTGACCCCTTCTTGCGCAGGCCTCCCCTGCCCGCCTCCCTTTGAGTTCATAGCACATGTGGAGAGCTGCGGGGCCTCTCTTTTCTGTGTCACCACCTTGGTGGCACTGCCTTGGCTTTTGACCCTTCCTAGTCTATGGTCTTCTAGCTCTGGGACATTCATCTTCTCACCTTGCTTTCTCTCTTTCCTCTCATTTTGTGCTGTTTCTGGAGTTTCCGCCACTTGTTGAGCCATACCGTAGGCTCTTAATGGATAAAGCGAGTTTTATGTACTCGACCTCTGCAGAGTTCTTCCGACTTTGTTCCCGCCAGGCTCCTGTCACAAGCCCAAGACATGCACAGGGAAGGCCCATCTCTGTTGCAGATGAGGAAACAGGCTTTTGGATGTTAAATGAGCCACCCATGGTCAAAGGCCAGGAGTTTGGACCGCACTCCACAGGCTTCTGTTCTGTGTTTCCGCCCATCCCCTGGCTCCTCCTCTGGCCCAGGCTGGTGCACTCAGTTCTCTCCTAACTGACAAGTGTGGGAAAGCGGCAACTTCAAAGAACTTCCCACTTCTGTGTTTCCTGGTTATCCCTTTAGGATTTATACTCGTGGGACATACCTTTTCTTAATTTTTCTTTTTTATTTCTTTTTTTTTAAAAAATTGCACAGCTTAAGCAGGACCTTACATGTTTTGGACCTGACCTTTTAGTATTTGGGGCACTTACTGTCAGTTAATTTGTTTTTCTTGTAGTTTATTGTGTTTTATTGTTTCAGAATGCAAGTCAGTGATGGAGTGATTTCTCTTTGGACTCTATCTAATTTTTATTTTTTTCTTTAAATAATTTATCTATTTATTTTTAGAGCAAGGAAAAGGGAAGGAGAAAGAGGAAGAGAAACATCAATGTGTGGTTGCTTCTCACCTGCCCCTCACTGGGGACCTGGCCTGTAACCCAAGCACGTGCCCTGACTGGGACTGGAACTGGCGACCCTCTGGTTCACAGGCCGGCACTCAGTCCACTGAGCCACACCAGCCAGGGCTAATTTTTATTTTTATTTTGAGTGTCATATGACAAACCTTTTGTCCGGTACCATTAACCTTTCTGGATGGTGGAATCGTAGCACGACAGACTCACAACACCTTTAACTCTTGTAAGCAATGCCTGCAACCTTTGTAAGCCCCATTTCATTCTTCCTGTCGATTCTTCACATCTCCATTTTAACAGCTTTGGGAGAGAGGCTCAGGCAGTTGTAGTGAACAATACATACGCTTTGGAATAAAATAGAACTGGATTCAAATTCAGTACCTGGCACTCACTGGTTCAAAAGTTTAGGTAAGTAAATTACCTTCTCCAAGCCTTCCTTAGTTTTCTCATCTGGCTGCTGGGACTGATTACAACCAAGTCACAGAATTTTACTTAGAATTAAAAGAGGTAATCTGGGGACAGCACTTTGCATAATGCAAATCTTCACAAACTTATTATTGCCTAAGAATAAGTTTGGTTGATATTCACCTTCTACATGCTTACTAAAAATTTACAACAATCCCATCCACCCTTTTATTGGTATATGGGTGGTAAGTTAAATCAGCTTCATGTTTGCCTTCTCATTGTTTGACAGTTTCTTCTCATTTCCTTCCAGGACCTTGTATGTCTTAGATGAAGGTGGAGTCACAGCAAGGTTTAGTGACAGCTCTCTGAGGACCTACTAAGTTCCAGGTATCATTGTAGGTGCGGGCAGTCCAGCTGTGTTCTAGATGCTGGGGTAAAGTTGAGTCCCTGCTTTAGTGTGGCAGATGGGGATGCCAAACAGTAACAACATCAACCACCACCACGACAGAACAGATGAACAAGAAAATATCAGCTACTGATAAGCTCAAAGTAAAGCAGAGATGTGAAGGCGAGTGACTAGAGAAGTGGGGGGGCATTTTTGGATGGTGTCATCGAGGTGCCTCCTGAGAAGATGCCATTGAGGCGTGGTGACAAGAAGGAACCAGCCATTGCAAAATTAGGGGGAAGAGCACTGTAGGCAGTAAAACAGGTAGTGCAAAGGCCCTGAGGTGTGAATGAGCTTGGCGTGTTTGAGGAAAGGAAGTGTGGTAGAGTCACGAAGGGCAAGGATGGTGGGGTGGTGGTGGGTGGAGATGGGGGAGAGAGACACACAGAGGCCATGTCATATGGGGTCTCATCTTGGGCAGGCCTTGGCGATTTTTTTCTAGTTGTTTTGGCAAGTAGGGGAGTGACCTGATCTGATTTGCGTTCTTGGGGCAGAAATGAATTCAGGAGTCCAGCTGGAAGGCACTGCAGTATTCTGGAGATGATGGTATCTTGGTGGCTCCAGCCTCTGAGAAGCCAAGTTCTTGGTACAGTCGGTTCATTGATAGCTTCACATCCCAGTAATTGTAAAATTATATTTGAAATTGGGAGCCATGGATACATGTATTCTCTCCCGGCCAGTGTTGCGACAGCTCCCGGCCCTCCCCTCATCCTGACTCCTCTCGTCACTGAAAATGGAGAGTGGCAATCTTCCTTTCTGCATTCACATGCTTTGTGCACGTCATTGTTCTTCGCTGGCACATTTTGCTGGGAGCTACAGTTTCTGAAGCTGTTTATTCATCTATGAATAGGGTTTTTGTGGAAGTGGACTTAGCCTAGTTTGTTTTCTTTGACATCAAATGGCTGATTGAACAGTTTTAAACCTGGGATCACAAGGGCAAGTGCAGTTGTGTTTATTAGAGCAAAACAGTTCCTTAGAACGCAGATCAGTAGGTTGGAAAAATTAGAAAGCTTTTTCTGTATGAAAACTTAAAAAATATTTGGATCAAAGGAAGTGGTAGAGAGATCCGATTTTAAATATTTGCTCCACTGACAGACTGTCTTACTTTTGCTTTAGTAAATAGAGCCACTGTACTTTTGGCCAAATAGCTGGTATCTTGAGAAATTTTCAACAGGTAAGAGTTGAACATCTTTTTAAACAATGCATCGCTTCTCAGCAGGGGCAGAGGGGGTGGCAGGGAAGTGAAGGCAGGCAGGCGTGGGATAACCTGGAAACTTTCTCTCACTGCGCACACCTCGTCCCCTGACCTCTGCACCTTAAGGAGAATATCCCTCAGCCCTCTCCGAGGAAAATCCCGAAAGTGTTCTCCATCAGCCAAGGCCCTGGTTATGATCATCTGAATCATGCTTTCCTGAGGAAAACCGTTTGAGTGAAAGGAAACATTCTATTTCCTATTTTCAGAGATTTGCAACAGAGGGGAAATTCAGTGCTTGGGGGTGTAGGAGAGAATGTGCGTGTACCCACGTGCGCACGTATGTGTCTCTGTGTCTCCAGCTTGAACCTGGGTTAGTCGAACCGTCTTTTCTGTCCTCAGGGTAATTTTATGTTACAGCGTCTTAAGGACGACCTGGGGCGCGATCCCTGCAGTAGAGGAAAAGCTAGTTTAATGTGGCGAGTCGGCCAGACTTCAAGTAATGTAACACCTGTTGCCATTGTCAGCACCATCTTAACACAAACTCCAGCTGGAGTCTTAAACTAACCATGAGCAGATGACACGGCTGTGAGCAGCATTTGTGAAAATGACTGACTACACTAAAGCCTAAAATTGTTCATAATAAGTATTTAAAAAAACATAAATATTCCTTGTGAGTAAGATGTCTGGAGACATGGGATGTGAGGTGGTTTGGTTACAGGCAGCCCGAGGCCAGGTTGAAAAGTCATGTGAAGAGCCGATCTGTAAAGAAAGACCCTTTCTGAAGGTGGAGACATTCTTCATTCTTACTTGGCACTGCCTAATCGGGACACCTAACAAGCGCCTATAAATACACGACGCTTATACCTGGCTCCTGATATTTTTAAACTGAGATCGTCAAGACACCCTTTTCCAGCCACATACACGTGGTGCCTCCCCACAGCTTGTCACTATTGTTCTTGAACTTACTTTGTCCACATCAGCCTCACTAGGGAACTTAGGCATGTGAATTCCCAGGCCCAACCACAGACCCACAGAATCAGAAACTCTGGGGCTGGGACCCCGGATGCGGTGTGTTAACAAGTCCCTCAGGCGATTCTGGTGCTGGCTACAGTTCAGAACCACTGGCTGATGCCACTTGATATGGAATGTACAAAAATAACTGGTGTGGGTCAGCCTATCCCCCACATGTAATGGTTGACTGGGGAGAAGTTTTCCTTTGGGGGGGGGGAGGTCGTTGTGTGTTTCAGTGGATGAGTTAATGCACCTAGGTCTGTAAGTGTGCTTTCTGTAGAGTGGGCAGGGAAGAGTTAAATCTGCAGTGCTCCCCCTGCCCCCCCCTCCGCCCCAGGGAGGGCCCCCCTCCCTCCTTTTGTTGTGTTCCTCTGTGAGCGCCCAGCCCCAGGAAAACGCATTAGTAGGGCCATGTTTTAGGTCTGTTTGGGCTTTGTGTGGAATTTCCAGACCTTGCTCTCATAGAGGAGCAGAGTGTGACACCCTCTCCCTGATGCCAGAGAGCAGATCATTTTCTTTCACTTAGCACTCACATTTTGGCTTTGAACAAGCAAGCAGATTGAAGAGAAGTGAGGGGGGAAAAAAGCTGAAAAGAGAAATATTCAGAGTGGCAACTATGTTGCAGCTCCAGGTAAAAAGCTCTTTTGTTCTAGTACATAGTTGTTGAATCCAGGCAGATGGAGTTGGGGAATCCCTGAAGTTGGCAAAGGCCAAAAGAGTCCAAAATAAAAAACAATACTTACAGGAGTGACTGCCGCTGAAGGTCAGGAATGGCATGGAGACTTGCAACAAGAGTTGCAAACTCAGATGCCTACAGTGTCCAGGCAGGCAATGCCAGAAATGAAATATGGGGCATGTGAGACAATAAGGAGTCGTGGAGACTGTGGCATATACAAAGACACATTGCTCAGTTTCTGCTGACTGTGGGCCTACAAGTTTCTAGGTCTTCTGATTTTTCTTTTGTTTTTAAATAAAGCTGGAAATCTGGATTTCTATGTGATACTCTCCCATTTTCTATTTTCAGAAAACTGTCCATAGTTTTGCTTTTTTTTTTTTACACAGGACAAACAAAATATATCTGTCAGTCAGTCCTGTATGATCAGATGTTAATGGTCCAAGTGGGAAACATACCTATGTGGTGTGAATACAATGAGCTATATAGTAACTCATTAATTATTGAGTAAATCTGTTTATTACCATAATTTCATTTTGCTACTTAACTAATACTTCTAAAATTGCAATATGTAATTCCATGTGTGTACTGTTAAGGCAGAAATGCTCATCTACATTGGTGAACCCAGCTGGCCATTGTGAGTTACCTGTCAGTGTACAAACAGGAATTTTCATGTGGTCTGGGCAGCTTGAGAGCCTCTGACTTTGAGGATGTTTCTTCTCAGTTCACCGGGCAGCAGGGAAATCGTACAGGGGTCTGAAAGGAGGAGATTTCCACAGAACTGTGGGAAATGGGGAGGGATGACTAGAGGCTGAGAGACCAGCTCTAAGAGGCACTTGGGTGGACTGTGGGTGGGAATTGAAGGGGCTTGAGCTCCCGCAGAGGCCTCGGGAGAGAGAGGAGAAGGAGAAGCCGAGAAAGGCCTGGCCCAGGAGCACTCGGGAAGCCTGCGCAGGGTCGTAATGTGGGAGTGGTAAGAAGGGGCCTCAGGTCCATGTTTCATGCCTCCATACCTTCACATGGCAGTGCCTTTAGAAACGTGTTGACTTCTGAGTGGAGTTGCTTTGAGGGTTCAGGAGTGGGTCCACCTTCCAGATGCCGATCTCAAAAGCCGTTCTGATTTGTAGCTGAGAGATCTTGCGTGGTGCCAACATCTTGCCCGACTTTGAACACTTTAAAAAGCAGCCATTAGAAAGTGCCCTCTCTCAGAGCAGCACTAGAATAGACTCATGTTTTCACGGGGTGTAAACACCCTGCAGTTTGGCACATGAAAAGTGTTAAAATAGGCTAGCGTTAGCTGAAATTCAGGTCCTCACCCTTGAGTGCGAAGTGATGCAATATACATGAATGTGACACCCAGAATTATTTCTGTACAGCGCTTTCTAAGTCATAGAACACAAAATAAAATAGAGAGGATTAGGGCGGCCTGTAAATGGGGATAGAAAATCAGAGCTGATTAATGCAAAATGCATCTGGAGTCATCCCCGAGGTCTTAGCGAGATAAGTAGTCTGGCTAGCGTGTCTGGCTGCAGTTGCTGTGTGGGTGGGTGAACCGGTTTCCTGAGATCGGTGCCTCCTTGGGGTTGCCAAAGCAAACGGTGAGTAGAAGTCCCAACCGGAACAGCGCCAAGGATGTGTAGGGCTCTTCAGGCCCTGCAGTGACAGGGAGGGCGTGGCAGGTGCTTGCTCAACAGGCGTGGCGTGGCTGTTCTCTTATTCACCATTGGCCCAACCAACCCTCAGAGATAGAGGTGATTTCTTGTGTGATTCCCCTCAGGCAAAGTTAACCTGCTTCTCCAATTAATAGTCATAAGATTCTTTATTCAATAGGATCAGCTATAAAATGGGAGATTATTTTTCCTAAAATAACCTTTCCCAGTGCTCTGCATGGGGACATCTCCATTCAGACTTGCTAATTTCTCATCTATGATTTTTAAGCGAATACTAATGCCATGCACTTGCTATTCTGAAATGAGGCTACCTGTTACATGAGTTGTAGTTCTGGCAATGAAGTTTTCAATGAGGTGCTGTATCCCTGGGACGCCTTAGGAGAAATACACTCTCATTCTTCACATCCTCAGCCTGTTAAATCGAGTGACTTGTTAACTGACACTCTTACCAAGTCTGACGAGGGTTGATAGTCACCATGCATTCATTCAGCAGGTATTTATTGAGTGCCTACAGTGTACGGCACTGTTCCAATAGCTGAGGAAACCACGGGGAACAAAATAAGCAATACTTCCCGTCTTCCTGCAGCCGGCAGGTGTAGACAGACAGTAAGTGAAATTCATAGCACAGAGGAAGGGTGTGCACTGCGGGGAGGGGTCAGAGGTGGATACAGGAGGACAGCGGGTGTAGTTTAAACTAGGGTGGCCAGAGAAAGGTGTCTGTGAGCAGTGCAGCTGACATGCGGAAGAATGTGCTTGGCACAGGGAAAGCAGGTGCAAATGCCCCGAGACCGGAGAGTGTGTGACACGTGGGAGGAACGAGGGGCCAGTGTGGCTAGAGCAGCTGGAGGAAGAGATTGAAGAGGAGAGGGAGACCAGTCAGTGCAGAGCCTCAGGGGTCCTTCTATAGATCCCGGCTTTCATTTGGTGTTTTGGGGAGCTGTTGGAGGGTTTCCAGCCGAGCAGTGGTATCAGATTTATATAAGATCACAATGTTGCTATGTTGAGAAGACTAAGAGGACAAAGGTCGAATCTGAGCCAGTTAAAATGCTACGGATTAAGATGTGCAAATTAGCAATTATAAAAACAGGTATGGAGATGCGAAGTACAGCACAGGGAATATCGTCAATAATATTGTGATAACTGTATACAGTGCCAGATGGGTGCCGGAAATATCGGGTGATCTCTTCTTAAGTTCTATAAATGTCTGATCTCTGTGCCGTTCACCTGAAACTAATATAATATTGTATGTCAGCTATATTTGAAAAATAAAAAAAGTTATTTAAAAAGTAAATTGAAAAAAAAAAGACTCTATGGCTGGCATGCTCGGCCAGGCGGTGCCTTGGCCTCCCTGGGAGGTGACACTTTCTGGGTATTCCAAGAGGCCAGCAGGGTTTACTGCCAGTGTGGGCTGGTTTGAGAGGATGCCCGTAAAGTTTTTGGTCTGGGCAGTTGGAAGGACTGATCTATGCAGAGGTGGAAGCGCACGGGAGGGGCAAGTTAAGAGACTATCCGGATTTGAAATGTGCAGTGCCTGTTAGTCCACCGAATGAAGTAGGTCGTTGGGTATGTGTGTCTGGATTAATGGGGTGGGGGGGGGTTGGGACTAGATAGAAATTGGGTGGCCATCGGGGTAGGCGTGGCATTAAATCTTTGAGACTGGATGATGTCACCAAATGAGGGAGCAGAGGGAGACAGGAAGTCTGGGGAGTCCCAACCTGTAGAAGTCTGGGAGGTGAGCAACCAGCAAAGATGGCTGTGAGTTGCTTCCAGTGAGAAGAGGAAAACCAGGAGAGCGTGGTGTCTGAGGGGCCACGGAGGAGGTGGCCCCAGAAGGAGTGATCTGCTGGGCCACCACTGTGGTTAGACTGCAAGGGGAGGGCTGAGAATTGACCCCTGCATTAGGCCGTCTGAAGGACACTGGTGAACTGGACAGGGTAGTTTCCGTGGGTTGGAGGGGACAAAGTCTGAATAAATTTGAGAGCAAATGGGAGAAGGAGAATAATTGTCTCCCCCCCCGCCCCCCCGGCCCCATGAGACTGCCCAATATCAAAGCATCTCCGTGACGAACACAGCTCTGTGTAGTTCGCAGCTGGACACGTGTACCGGATGCATTTTATTTTAGTTCTTTAAAATCTATAGCCAACTTTTGGAATAGATAACTGATTGTAATTAGATATTCAGTAAATTAGGGCACGTCACACCCTCCCTGCACTGAGTAACAGGACGTTGCACATTATGCTATCTCTTATTTTAATACTAGCGCAGCCATTGATTTAGTGAATGACTATACACCGGTGACTTCGACACAGAAGAGTTATTCAGCAGGAATTCTCTCTAGACTCCATTGTTTGCGAATGAGAGCAAGCAGATTTCTACCTGAGTTCTGTGTTATTCCATACTTTAACTGTTTAGATAGAGAAGATTTGTTATGGACAAATGGAAAAATTCCTTGGTGTTGTTGATTTACCTTCGTTTTTAGGTTTATTTCAAATAGTCAGAATGTTATGTAATCACATATAAATAATGTCTTTTATAGCCCACAGGTAGAAGCCATTTGTTAGCAGGAAAATTGGTGCAAATAGAGATGCACCAGCCAACTTTAACCATAAGTCAACAAATAATTAGTGTGCACCTATCATTGTAGTGTCTTTCTAGGTGCAGGGGAGGGAAGGGTCCCTGTGTCTTTGGCACCCTCTGTCCAGTGGAATACACAGACAAGTCCCTGGGCATTTAAGCTACAGGGCATCCTAGGAGTGCAGAAGAGCAGCATTTAACTCAGATGTGAATGGGTGCAGCATGGAGGGCTTCTTGGAGGAAGTGACATCCAAATTGAGACCCCCCAGGAAGATCAGGAAGTAGTCAGGTGTAGAGTAGAGGAAAGGAAATATTTGTCAGAAAACTGGGAGGCAAGAGAGAGAGCATAGCATTTGTGAGCAACCGAAAGAGCTCGATTGTGCTACGTCTATCATGAGGTGAAGGGGACGGAGATGAGGCTGGAGAGGTGGTGTGTGGGGAAGAGGCTAGATCGCCGGGGCTGATTGTGCCTCTGAGCAGGTGGAAACTGGGGAAGAGGTTTGTACCCTTGAGTGGCCTTCCTTTGTGGAAGGAGTGTGTGTGTGTGTGTGTGTGTACGTGTGTGGATACATACATAATACACAGATGCACATACTCATACATATACATATAACTAGACATACATGTGTACATATTGTGTGAGGTTCCTGTTATTTGGTTCAGGATTCTGTTAGGGAGGCACTGTACCCCTGTTTCTGGAACATGGCGTTATTCTGGGTTTTAAACCAGGAGTGAACTAGTCACTGTAAGGCAGGGGAACCTCTGAAGCTCAAGGAGAAATATCAGTTTAAAGGCTCTGCACAAATTAACTTGACTTTCTGGCTATGTATTTCTTTTGATCTGTGACATGTGACACTGAGTGGACTTTTCACATCAGGAAACATAAAAACTTCATTAAAAAAAAGGAAGGAACCACTAAAACCTTGACTTGTGTTACACAGGAGATAGGAATTGGGCTGCGGGCAGTGGGGGAGTGGAGGGGTCAGTGAGGGATGGAGAGGAACAGCCTGGAGTGCTGAGGGGGTGTGCCTTGAGGTCACACCTTGAGCTGTGGGTGTTCTGTGTGTTATCACCTGTAATCTGCTGCTGGTGGAGTGACTGATTAATGATTAATCACTGTTTCCAGCTCAGCATATAATGTAGTCTTTGTGTGTTCACAGCCTTCACTCGAGTGGGGTGAGCCAGAGTGTAGCAGAGCCTTTGCAGGAATTTATTCTCTACAAGTGGTTAGAAGTATCGTACAAGGGTTAGGAAGACCCCCCTCCGACCCCAGCTTCAGAAGGGTGTCCAAGCATGGAAGACTTATGGCCCCCACCCCCCATGTGCACTTTGAGCTTGGTGCAGTGCGTGCTTAATTCTTGAAAGCACATGCTTTGAACATTCTAGACCCAGGCCCAGATGAATCATACTTGCTCTACCAGCTCCAGAAGCAGCCACATGGGTATTCATTTCTGAGGTCCTGAACTCTGGAAGAACACACAGATTATACTTAAAACTAATGGGGCTTGATTATGGTAGGACGAAAAACAACGAAATGAGGACCCACTGCGGCAGGGTGTGGCTGCCCTCTCTCTCGCTTACATTGTTTCCCAGCGTGTAGTGGGTGGTTGACTTTGCCACATCATTCCCAGAATTAAACATATGCTCAGCCTGGGAAAAGTCTGTCTTCAGCAGTCCACAATTATAATTCAGTGGAATGTGGTTTTTAAAATAATTGAACAAGTTAACATTTTAGTTGTTGATAGTTACCATTTAAAAAAAAAAACAAACCAACCAGTTTTTGTCCCCCTACCCTATGATTTGGGAGTATGTGATCCCTTGGGGGACATTCATAGCTATTACTTTAATCAATTTAACGCACTTCTCTGCATATTGCAGGGATCTGAAACTCTGGTTCATGATTTGTTTGCATCAGTGGGTTTGTTTCATATCCCAAGGGTGTTTTTGTTTCCCTTCATCTTCAAAAGCACCAGAATGGATATCGCAAAAATATTGTACTAAGGGAGCCTGCATATTGATATCTTTTTTTTTTATTTTCTGATTTTAAAATTAACTTTAACTTGAGATGACATGTAATGTTTCAGTTCTGCCATAGAAATTCCATCTCCTAAATTCATGTTCTAGGGAATCAAGAAGCAAAAGGTCATTTTCTAAGACTACTAAACAAAACAAAAAAGAAATATAAATGCCTGTAAGCAATCTTAGGAATTCAGGGAGAAATTTAAGGATCCAAGAAAAATCTGTCTTATTAAATGCAATTGTGCTAGACTTCCTGGAAGTGATAAAGGCAGGCAAACCAATCTTTTACAATGACTTTCATTGTCATCAGGAGATCTGAGAACAATTTTGTGGGTTAAGGTAGGTAATTACCATCCCTGGAGATAACTATGTAGCTATAATGTTATAAAAAACATTATAAAACTATTTTTCTTATAAAAGCAGACTGCATATTTCAATCTTTTTACTATAATTGTTGGTTTTATTTGCTTTTTGCAAATCCAAAATTATAATGAAAGTGACACGTTGTTGCAATCAGATGTAAAGGGTAGAGTGTTTTACTCTTAAGGATTTTGCCTGGAACATGTATCCATTCATTCTCTCTGTTGTATACTCTGTTTCTGTGTGAGCCATTCCTAGTTGTAAACGCTTGTGGCCTCCATAGTATTCCATGATGGTTCAGACCAGGGTTGGCTGCCTAAGTTTGGATTATTTGTTGTCACTTAGAGATGTGTGATGTTGGCCAATGTGTGTACATTGTTAAGTAAGCTAGCTTCTTTTTTAAATTTGGGGTCATATTGGTACTAAACTTCCAGGGTTTCTGTTGAGAATTAAGCGAGAGAATGCAGGTGAAACATTTACCACAAAAAATGTCAGTGCCTAATAAAACTCTAGCTGTTGTTTTGTTGCGTAGACTACAGGGATATCCTGGCCGGGGGGGTGGGGGGGGGGGTGGGGATTCACATTTCCAACAGAATAGTTTCAAGTTAAACAAAGATACCCTGCCCTTTCCAAATGATAAATTACAGTTGGTGAGAAGAATGGGGGAAAATAAGATTGGGTCACATCCCCTTTGGGGAGTTTGTTGATATAAAACAGCATTGAAAAGAAGAGATGCCAATTCTCCCTCTTAAACTACAAGATGTGGATGATTCCTTAAACCTCTCCCTGGTTACCCCACTAACCTAGTGTTCTGGGACCTGGCAGATGCTAGTTGTGATCTGTGGAGTGACAAGGGGGAAGGCTGTCACCAAAGACAGGCCCTTTATGTTCGTGTTTCTTGTTGTATCACAATTTATGTCCCACAGCTTACTACATTTCCTGCTTAACTGTGACTTTGGATAGCTAGTGGGTGTGACAGTCATCCTTGGGTGTGTCCACGGTGCAGTGTGCATTCCACTGAGTAATAGTCCTCTGTCATCACCTGGCCCATCAGCCCCACGAGGGAGGCGCCCCTCTTGCCAAGCCCAATTAAGGAAACCCGCCCGGGTTTCTTCTCGGGAGCCAAGAAGTTATTTCGTAAGATCTGCTTCTGTACGCACTATGGGAATAGCTATCAAAATGAGGATTACTTCTGTTCTTGAGTCACCAGAGTAGCTTCCCTCCGTGTCAAAAATCACAGAAAGTTGCAGACTTCTCAAAGGACTTTTAGGTTACACGTGCAAAGGGGTGAAAGGGTGATCCCCACAGGTGAGGAAGAGGCACCTGTGCAGGTGGGCACCTGCCATCGGCGCTCACAGTGGACCTGGGTTATGAGCAAGACGCCGAGCTGCTGTTTGTCTTAGAAGGAGCGAGGCCTCAACAAAAAGCTTCAGAATTTACCTGATTTGCTTATTATCTACAGATGGAATGGACTATGAGGCACCTTTGAGCCAGTAACAGGGGTTTGGAGAAGTGTTTATACCTTAGTCCATGGGTGCCTGCTTCCTGAACACCCGGTTTCAGCAATGATTGATGTGGGAAAGCTGCCTGAGAACAGGATAAGTCTGTATTAGCCAAAGAACGCCCTTTCACCCTTGAGAAACTTTCTTCTAGATCTGCGATTCTCAACCTTTTTCATCTCATTGGCACACCTAGACTAATGTCTAAAATTCCGTGGCACATCAAATTTTTTTTTTTTTGCCAATCTGACAAAAAATAGGTATGATTTTGATTCATTCACACCGAACGGTTATTGGGTTGTCTGTGGTCATATTTTTATTTGCCAGTAGAAGGGAATAGAGTCAGTGCCCCTGACTCTACAGTCAGGGGTCGCATGTTTTAAGAATTTTGGGGGCGCACCAGGGTGCCGTAGCACACTGGTTGACAATTGCTGCTCTAGATGAAGTTCCAACTGAATATTGTATGTTTATGTATTACTTTAAAAAATGTGTTTGTAAGATATCCAGACCCTTCCCGCAACAACATGGTAGCTTTAGAACTCTGTGTCGGAAGATGTGATCTATCATGAATTGATTAATGCGCAGTATTAATTTTCAAACTTACACACTGAATTTAAAAGCTGGAAAAAATCCACAGACAATCCCATAAGGAGAGGGTTAAAATCCAGGCTAACGGCAGTACTGTCTTCTAAGAGAGCAGGGCTGATGAGTCAAACTAAACCCCCCTCCGGAGGCCTGGAACAGCCAGGCCAGGAGCAGCCACCAGGCCTGTGTGGCTAATTTACGGCCTGTTTATAAGCCTTAAAGACCCAGGGTTTGCTGTTGGTGTCCTTTGCTGTTTAAAGCCTTGCCTCAGTTAAGATAATTGCAGCTTATTTTTATTTGGGTATTTTCTTTCATTTTACTTGGGGGGAAGGTGTAGGGGAAATCATATTAGGTCTGAGATCAGGGAGAATAGGAGGACCCTTACAGGGAAGAAACCTTAGGTGTCTGGCAGTGCTAAGATCCTCATCCTGTTCAGAGTTGTGAACAGGAAGATGGCCTGCGTGTTAGGAAAACTGGGGTATTTCTTGACCTCTCCTAGGACAGTGGCTCCAACGTTGTAATTTCCATGTTTTTTCCCTCACCGACTGTAACTTTGAGGCTTGGTGATGACCCTAGATCATGAACTCCCAACACACGTTCTGTTGAATGAATAAATTGTTTCATTTTTATAAAGAAACTGTGGCCCAGAGATTTCCACAGCTGAGACGGAGTGGCAGGACTGAAACTAGAAACCCTTTCCCTGTCTGTGCCACGGCCCAGGTCCATAACCCTGTTGGCCACCTGTGACATGCTCGACGCAGTGTCCGCTTTGACGGGTTGGGTGAGCAGGGGCTTGCAGTCTAGCAGGGAGATGACAACACCAATTATTCCACAGTGTGGTGTGGAACATTCCATGAGGGACGTGTATTGGGCTGGCCAAAAAGTCTGTTTAGTTTTTCCCGTAAAATAAAAGACACATTTTTCATTTTCACCATTAACTTGATTGATTTGGATATTTTGAATTTGTCGAGTAACTCCAGCTATTGGCTTTTAGTGGGTAGAGAGGCCAGGGGTCCTGCTAAACATCTTCCAATGCATAAGACAGCCCCACAGTGAAGGATTATTTGGCCAAAATGTCACTAATACCAAAAACTCCACAAAACACGTTTGACAGTTGAATCAGTTACAGCACCTTCTCCATCCACTTCAGAAATCTTTTATTACTTTTTTGCGTTTCAGTTGCATTTTTACCTTTCTTGAAATAATAAAGCATAGTATGCCAAAATGTGTATTTTCTTCCATTTTCAATATTAAAATAGCTGCACAAAAATTCACCAGTATTGATAAGTTATTTTAAATGCACACTGATATGACAGCTGTCACAATACAATCTAACAAAACTGTTTTGAATGAAGTTATAGACAACTAAGCACTTCTACAACCGTCTTACAGAAAAAAAACAAATGAACTTTTCTGGTCAGAGGAGCAGAGAATGCTGTGTGTGTGTGCGTAGCTTAGGGTCAGTTGTTTGAGGCTCGTTTTAAAAGATAAAGGGGAGTTTGCCAACCAGCATGGGCTTGCAGGTAGGGCCTTCTAGGTAAAGAGATTCAGGCAACTGAACAGTGCACTGGCGGTGCTGGAGGGGCAGGGGGTAATGGGATCACGGCCAGTTGCAGAAATCACTAGGTTGTATTCGAATGGTCCACCTTTCCCAGCCTGCTCCAGAATGGACAGAGGAGGTGAGAGCTCATCAGTGTCGCTCTGTTTTCTTTATGTGAATGTTAAGTCTTTGAACACGGTAACTGGTGTCATGATGAGTGTGGCTTGTTGCGTGCCTGGAGGCTCAGTGACTGAGATGGGGTCAGGGAAGAAAGTGCAGGAATAATGCTTTGCCTTGCACTTGAGAATCTAAAGGCAGAAGGTTCTATCTGGAGCCTTCCTGCCCTATCTCCAAGATGCCATGGGGTGAAGGTATGGGTGCAGATTTACACGTTCGGCTTCTGGGACCAGACACAGCTTCCTTTCAGAGTCCATGGCCTTGGCGGAAACAGATAACAAACAGTAGGAAACAGCTGCTGCGCACTTGTCGGGCAGAATGCTGCCTCATGGAATGACTCGGCCATCACAGGAATCCTAACGGAAGATCCTTGCTGATTAAACATTTGGGGGTTATGGAGTATGGTTTGTTTTCCTATGATGGCCCCTCGCCCCATTGTCTCTCTGTTGCCTGCCACTGTTACTTTTCTTTGTCCAGTAGTACAGAAATTGTTTTTTAAATTTAATCATTATAACTCTGATAATTTTAAAGTTATCTAATTTTCCCCTCGCCTGCTGAGCATTTCTCCTTTTTCAGAGTTGAGTGTGAGGCTCTCACAGAACCCTTCCCAGGCATTTACATAAATGCTTATACGTATTCATGTGTAATTCTTTTCATTGATGTAGATGGATTCGTGCACAGTTTGAATCTGATCCATAGTTTTTGACATTTAATGCTGTTTTAAAGATCCTTACAACACGTCACTCTATTTAGTTACACCTCAAATATTTGAGAAGTGATTTTTAGACAATCAATTTAATGAACTTTAAGTCATTTAGAAATGGTTGTATGAAAATCCAGGTACCTCTGAGGAGGAGCAGTGGATCCTGGTACCCCCACCTGGACAGCAGACTGAGGCTGTTTTATGGCACCTGGTGGCATACCCTGGGTCAGCCTGGCGAGAGAGAACTGATCTCTCACTATGAGAGCTTACTACTGTGGCACCAGTTCTGCTTCAAACACATACTTAGCCTCTTCTTCTAACCGGGATCACGTCAAAGTGAGAGGTGGCCTGGTATAGAATCTTTAAGATCTCTGACAAAGAAATAGGGACAATGTGGGACTTGTATCTTTCTTCAAAGTTTGCTTCCTAATTTTGCAAAGCTGAAGAGAGGTAGGTCCATTTCTGACCCAAAGGACAAGGTGACTTGTTTGAATTTGAACGCTGAGAAGTGGGATGCAGAATTGATCGGGGATATCCTTCGGAAGAGGAAGTGGGTCAGGTCATTGTTTTGAGATATTCGTGGGCTGCTGACATCATGGGAAGCTTGTGATAACTCGGGCAAATCGTCTTGTGCATGTGAGCCTGCCAAACCCCAGCAGACCGCCGGCATTCGAGGCTGCTCCCCAAAGGGTACTAGCAATTGTCCCAGGAGCAGCAATTGCCACTGGAATGCCGTCGTTATGACCTCAGTGCCTGTTGTTTAGACAAAGGGGGAAGGCGCCTTCCAGGGCTTGACAATTTGCCAGCCACCTGCTGTCATTCTTTTTCTTCAGTGTCTTCAAAGCGATCAGAACCTGGTCATCAGGTTGCTTTGGAAAATAATGCAGCTGTGCATAAAAGTATAAAAGCTTTAAAAATGATGTAATTCTGAAGGACACAGGGCAATATGTGCTGATTTTCCTAATCTTATCTCTTCTTGAAGGCATCACATTTCTTATATTTCACACTGCCAGTTGCTGCCTTAAAAAGGAGAGATGGACGTTCATGGTCAGTTACTTAGATCTTTCATTGGAACTGTTACCAAATAAGCATTGGAAGGACCTTCCAGTTTCTTGAGGATGTGGGCCTAAGCCATGGCCTTACAAGGAAATCATCATCTCTAGATAAGATGGTACCTACGCAGTTCATTGTTTTAATCTGGCTTTCAAGGAAAGTGGAGTTTGTGGGGCATAGAGAAGTTAAGAGCATGGTGTATCTTCTGCTGCACATGAAACTGCTATTTACAGTTCAGTAGTGTCACCGCTTAGACAGTGGACAGCGGGGACATGCTCCCTCAATGGGTATTGTGGGTTCTTCAGACATAGATTTATTGTATGTTCTGTATTCATTTGTTTATTAAGCTTCAGCCAATTTGATCACACAGAGAATAGATCTAGGAGAGAGCTGTTTCCCTGTATCCATTTTTTCCATGGGATCCTCCCCATCCCACCCCCTCCCTCCACCCCAGCCCAGCCCAGCCACACACACATTTGGAGGCTTTACTTTCCTGAGGAAGTCACTCCAGGGCAGGAGCTTCACCTGCAGCAGAGAGAAGGCAGAACCAGCTGGGGCCGAGTAGAAAACCCTCACCCCAGTGCTTACCGGTGGTATGACCGTGAACACTTAGCCTTTCAGAGCCCCATCTGCAAAATGGGGCTCATAATTCGTCACCTGGTTGTTATGAGGATTAAATGAGACACTAGGAATATGAGTGCCCAGCTCATGTTACGGAATTCCGAAAGGCCCAGGAAAAGATACTTGTGATTTCTTTCTTTCTTTTTCTTTTGTCACTCCTTTGTCATGTAATGAGATGGCCCTAGCCCCAGACATCCGAGTGCTTGGTTCTCAACACTCTTCACCAGGGCTACTACCTTTCTGTGTCTGACAGCACAGAAAGTTTACTTCTCCAGACATTGTTCTTGCGGAGTGGCAGCCAAGTGTGACTTACTTGCCTCCATGCCTCCCCCACCGTGATCACCACACTGCCACGAAGCCAGTTAGTTCAAGGGCAGAACAAATCTCAACCACAGTGAGGAGTCTGGGGGCACGGGAGATACACAGTTACAGCAAGTGACGAGTCCAACCTCTCGAATTACTTTGGCACAAGGTGTAAATTTCAAAGTCTCTTCCAGGTGCTTCCTCTGGAACCAAAAAAAGTTAGAATCCCACGGGAAAGGACACGTTATTTTTAAAAATGCTGTTTGGAAACACGTGCACACCAACCTTTCACAGTAGGGGAGCCCGTCGTCGGGGTCCTACGGCACACATTCTTGCATTAATTCCTAGCAGGGGCTCGAGCTGTGCGGTAATCACGGTCAGCCCTTGCTTGGCTCCTGCATCCCTCGCTGCTGCAGTAAGATGTGTGTTCGTGTGCAATATGGAAACGATTTCCCGCTCCTCTGTCTTTTGTCCTGGAGTTGGGACGGAGCAGCTGAAGTTTTCCTTTGTTACTTTTCAAGGGTCTTCAGTTTCAGCGCTCTCGTGCAGGCTGGAGGAGGGACAGCTGGCCGCGTGGCCCAGGCTCGTCCTCCGGGGATCTCGCTGACATTCCTGCCACTAAAACCTGACCCTGAGTCCAGCAAGCATCCTTGCACTGAAACGGGACGCTCTCCCTTCTCAAACTTCGAGCTGCCCAACATTGAAAACAAAAGGCAAACTAAAGCAAAGGTAGAGGACTCGCCACTGAAGGAAGAATTTCTCACCCTGCCTTTGGCTCCTTTGCTAAGAGCCGTATGTCTTGTGTCCTGGCCTCTGCTTTTTTTCCTTCTCTTTCAACTGCTCTTCTGCTCGGGCCCCATGAGGACGGGGAAGGTGTAGGCCGAGTTTTTTAAAGGTCCAGAGCTTAGCTGTAGAAAAAGAAAAGCCAAGGAAGAGTGTGTGCTCCTCCCCCTTTTAAACCATTTATCCTCCTAAAAAAGGACGTTTTGTGAAAATGATCCCAGGCCATAAAAGAGAGGAGAAGCTGCTTTCCTTGCATCCAACCCTACATTCTCATTATATCTTGAGCAATCCTTTTAGTGTCTTGGCAGATAGAGTTTCTTCCTTCACAGTGTAATGTTTTTCCAACTGCAGAGTTATAGCTGCTTCATGTGCCATGACACATGGCGAGGTGTCAAGATAATTTTATAGGGGAAAAAACTCAAAAAGACTTTTAAAACATGCAGCCTTCAGGGAAAAAAAAAGTCAGTTTTGCAAGGAGAGTTTAAATAAAAAGGCATTCACGGGTTTATGCTTTCTCTGTGGGCAGATCTCAAAGATGGCATAAAAAGAGGGCATGCACCTCGTTCCTTCATCACTGAGTCCCTAAAGGGGTGCAGCTGTCTGGAAGGCCCAGGTGCTGGGGACACAGGACTGGGTGTCACACTCTAACCTTTAAGGAGCTCTGTTTTACTAAGGAGTCAGAGACATGAGTAAAAATACATGATCCAGGTGGCAGGAAGGGGGGTTGATGAGCCCTGCCGGGCGGGAGGTGGTGTGGCTGGGGCAGGGAAGGCCTTGAGGAGGAGAAGCTTTGGGTGAATACTAGAGGGTGGGGGCAGTTTGCCAGATCGGATGGGTGTGTGGGAGGCATTGCAGAGACTCTAAGTGAGAAGCAGCAAGGTGTGTCGGGAGAGCAAATCCTAACTCAGAGAGGCTGGAGCTCTAGGGTGCGAGATGGAGAAAGACAGATGAGGAGCTTGGCCAGGAAGCCTAGGTAGGGCCAGCTCTGGGAGGCCTCTGTGTGCCATGCTGGTCGTGCTAGTGCCTTCAGGACTTTGCTGCCCTCACTTGAGGGGTCTTCTCTGATTCATATCGCTGTCTTCTTTCCCTGCTCTAATGTTCTTCCTGGCGCTAGCACCCTACCTGTTAGAGGTTTGTGTGCTTGTTGCCCATGTCCTGCCACAAGGAGGGAAGCCTCACGAGAGCACGGCCTGTTCTTCAGGTATGACTGTAGCCCCAGTGCCTCGGAGCGTCTGGCATTGAGTGCTGTTGAGTTTGAACTTCATCCTCCAAGTGTTGGGGAACCATTAGCAGGGACTCCATTAGGGGTGGGGGTGGGTCACAGGAGTATATTTGGGTGTTAGAAAGGGTAGGACGAGAGACACTTAGAGCTGATGACAAGTCTTTTGGAAGGGAGCCCCTTGGTGCACATGGAGGGCCAGGGAAGGAAGCACGGCAGAGGTCCTGTTCCCAGGACACCTTGGATGGGCCCATGTTTTGCTGACCTGGTTAACTCAATAGCTAATATCAATCTCATTCTTCTGGAGATGTTTTAAAACTGTACTGAAAATTGTAGAGACGCTCTCAGAGAAGTATTTTTCCTTCTCTACAAAGCTGCCCAAGCATTCCAACAGAGCCCATGATGTCATAACGTCCTACAGCCATGTGCCAGGTGGCGATGTTATAGTCCACAACGGGCCACATGCACTTTAGTGGTCTCATGAGATTATAGGAACTGAGAAATTCCTGAGGTCGAGTGGCATCGTAGGGGTTGTAATGTTGCCACACTTTGCTCACGTGTTTGTGGTGATGGTGCTGTAAGTAAGCTCACTGCGGCCACCAGGCCTATAGCTGGAGTATAGTCCTATTACTTGATAATGGTAACACGTGACTGTGTTACTGGTTTGTGTGTTTGCTGTATGTTTCCTCATCATTTTAGAGCATACTCTTTAGACTTACATAAAGCAAAGCTTGTAAAACAGCGTGCCGTGATGTGCCAGCAGCAGCCTCACATGTGTCATGTTTACCGTGTCTGTTGAATGGGGCATTTTTTCTTGTACTTAATTCAGTATGGTGTTGTTTTGTACAGTGACGTGCTGTGCAGGCGTGTAGCCTAGGAGCGACGGCGCTGCCGTATAGCCAGGTGTGGTGGGCCATATACCTGGGCTGGCGTGAGTGTTGTACTCGATGATGTTCACACAAGGCTGAATTGCCTCAGGATGCATTTCTCAGAACGTAGCCCTCGTAAGTGGCACATGATTGTGATCGTTTTCTCCATTTATTGGTAGCTCAATGACAGAATGACGTGAGAAATTTCAGTTAATTATCTGTCTTTGAAATGCGTTGAATGCTTTGATAGAATTTAAGTTCTTTGTGTAAAAATAGGTTTTAATGGACTTCAGAATAGCTGGTCTCACGCTATTTGTGTCTCGCAGTTAGGCTGTCTGCAAAATTAAAAAAGATGAGAAAGTGAACTTTCTGCAGTTTTTCTGACATAGCTGATACATGTATCATCCTGTTTCCTGGGCTTGTTAAAGGAATGAACTCTTCCACATACATAAATTTTCCTGATCACTGAACTTTTATCACTGTAAGACCTGAATATTTTTAATTTTTCACTTACTTTGGATAGAAATCTTTCTGAAACAAATTATGTTACGTTCTGGTATTCATAAACAGAGTGCATTCAACATTCTGTGAATTTTCATAATTATTGGAGCATGGGATTACCATAAGGGTGATATATTGGTACTTGTGACCATCTTGGTGAGTGACTCCAGAATGCCATCTTTGCCAAGGTGCCCACAGCTTTTAGGTAGCAGATACCTCTACCAGCAGACCCCTGGATGCAATTTGGAATTTACCCAACTTGCCTCTTTGAAGGCTGGGAAACAAAATGACTTAACTTGCTTTCTAAAATGAGAGGAAATAGGCCTTGGGTGAGGCTCTGTATGTGAAGTCTGGTGGATGTACTTTACCCATAAGCTTAACGTTTCAAAGAAAGAGGACTCATATTTTTCAGTCCTTTCTCATATTTAACCATCCATACTTGATAAAAATTATAATGTTATTTCTATTGGCAATACTGCTGGGTTTGCGGGGTGAAAAACTAATTCCTAGGCCTTTTATACTGTTTGTCTAGAGGGCTCTTGGCTTACCTTTGGTTCCAAGGTGTGTGAGGTGAGGTCGCCGGAGGTGTTCCTATACTAAAGGCTTGTTTTTCATCATCTTTGACAACAATGATTATTTATTGGGCATCTACCATATGGGCAGCTACCATAAGGCATTGTGAACAGCACAGGGAAATGGCTTCTTCCTGGGAATTCAAAGTCTAGTTTGGAAGAGCATCAATGACGGTACCTGGAGTTTGTCAGAAGGCGCAGTGAGTGGCGCAGCCCTGGACATGTCCGTGGCTGAGGAGATAGCCTCCAGGTTCACTCCGATGGAGCCACAGGGAAGAGGCCCTGAGGAAGGTGCCACAGTGGGATCAGCCCTATTTGTCAGAACTGTTGTATGTGGTGTCCAGATTAGCATACCCAAGTTCAAGTTTGTCTGTTCACGCCAGGCTGGTGGGGTGGACAGCAGGGCCTCCAGGAGTCAGGGCGGGTGATCACTTCCATGTGGGGAGGGGGCAGTGCAGGGATCTCGGAGGGTTAGTGCTGGATCTTGACTAACGAGTACAATTGCTGTATTGCAGAAGGCGAGGGGGGCTGGCCGGAGGAGCATAATGCCCAGGATGGGGCAGGTGGAGAAGGGCCAGGTGTGTGTTGCAACTCAGATTTGTTCTGTTCTCAAGAGTTTGTTCATTCTCCCAGCTTCTGCCTCTGAGCCTCCTGGTGGGAAGACAATGGGTTCTGGGGTTGGGTGAACTTGGATCTCAAGACCAGTTCTACCACTTCCTCAGGCTGTCATCTTCAGCAATTTTCTTAGTCCCTCTAACATCAACTCTCTCATAAAAGGCAGGGAGATAATAAGACTGATCTGATGACTTTAGAAAAATAAATGAGACTTGCATTTGACCCTGTACTGTAGAAGCCTAGAGTATGCTCAGCAAATGGTAATTCTCTTGGGCCAGCTCCTACTCAGGGCCCCTGTCTGGAGCCTTGTGGTACCTACAGGCTGTGTCCACCTACTGACTCATTTACAGTCAGCTCAGCAGGGGCAGGAGGAAATGCATTATCTCATCTTCCTACACGGCCCTCCCTTTTCAGATCTGTTCCCCCTTTTATGTTGCCATTTTCAGTCTGATCAGAGTTTGAATTCTTACAATTAATCTAGTTCAGACTCTTAGGGTCATCTTTGATTAATCTTTGCCTTTCATGTGATGTTTCTAGTCTGTCATCTGTTCCTGTCCATTTCTGTCTCTTGTGCTGCCCTAGTTCCCGTCTGTGCTGGGTTCACATCACTTCTCAAGTGGGCTGCCCAGAGGCTTGTCTGAGGGAATTTGACGTTAGTCGGCCTCTGTCCACCCAGCACATTCTTCAGTTACTCCTGAAATCCCCTCTCTTTCCATAGTCCTTTGATATGGCTATACCCCTTCCATCTAACCTTGTTCTTCATTAGTTCTGAGCATAATAATAGGGGATGTTTTATTTGTGCTCATTGTGTGCCAGGTGTGTGTGAAGGCCTTTATTTATATTAGCCCGTTTTTCTTTATAACAGCCCCATGAGGTACTATTATTCTTGCCTTTTTATAGTGGAGGAAAACGAGGCACAGGGGAATTAACTCATTGCCCAAGATTGCATAACTAATCAATGTTTGAATGCAGGACACCTGGCTCCAGACCCTGCATTCTTAAGACCTGCTCTGTCTTCCTTTTCTTTCACCCCTATAAACTCCTAGAGAGTAGGGGCTATGTCATTCATCTCTGCTCACCTCACTCCATGCATCGTGTTGATATACAGTAGGCACTTATTAAATGCACACGCTGCATAATTTTTTCCTTTCTCCTCTGAGACCCAGTTCATGCCACTCTCCCAGCATCATGGTGGGAAGGCAGAAGAAGCGGTAAGGGCTCTCCTATAACCTCCTATGGCAGGGAGGTTCAGATGTCAGACACCTACAGGATCTGACCTTGGTCAGGCTGCATCCCCTAAGCCCCTCTGTAAAATGGGGATAACAGTAACGCCTGCCTTACAGAGTTTACGTGAAGTGTGTCAGATGCTTTAGCCCTGTGTTTAGTATATGGGAAGTGGCCAATAACCATGAGCTTTTGTAAGTAGTTGTATTAGAGTGCCCTCCCACCCTGCACCTCTTTCTGGTAGCTTTTGTCTGTTCTTTTAAGCCTATTCCAACTTGCATGTTCTGTGTCACTTGTGGAACTTATTCAGCTTACAAAGAACTAGATACTTGCTCCTGTCTGACCACTTATTAACCGTGTGACTTTGAGCTAGTCCTTAAATCTTACAAGTCTCAGTTGTATCATGGAGACAACAAAGGGTTTTTGTGGATTAAATAAGGAATGTGTGACGCATTCTAAGCACTCAGCACACTTAGGTTTTCTTGCCTTTCCCCTCCCTCCCTTGCCAACCACTCCCCTCCACTGGCAGCAGCAACTGAAACAGCTCATCAATAGACTCAAGAATCTTAGTTGTTTGGAAATTACATGGAGGCAAGGAAGGCTCCTGTTGTATGGGATTGGCTGGACTGTGGTCCGTTAGCAGGAAATCCATGAAGTTGAAGGGCTCCTGCCCAGTGTCCTTTCGCCTTTTGGAAATGTGCTCTTGGTCGTCGTTCTGAACATGGCCGCCCCTTACTCCAGCCAACACAATGTTGACATCCTTCGAATTCATCCATTCAACACATAATTCTTGAATACTGACTCTGCTAGGAGCTGTCCTCAATGTTGAGGGTGTGATGATAGATAAAACCAACCTGGTTCTGGCTTCCATGGAGCTTTTCTTGCTGGGGAGACAGACACCAGCCATGCAAATGTTCAGCTATAAAGTGAGGTGTGTTATGACTAGAAAGCCAAGGTGCCACGATCCACAATAAGCGGGCTTCAGTGTCTAGAGCCAGGGAAGTGCTCCCGTGGGAAGGGATGTTTGAGCTGAGCACTGAGTAGGAGTGTCCAACCGAAGAGTCCGTGGAATACCTTCAAATTTAACGCTCACCCTTTTTCTTTAAGGGAAGATGCTATTTAGTATTTTATTAAGCTTGGATGATGACAGATGATAATTAGTCTTCGAATCTGGGGGTGCCCAAATATGCTATCTTTGACTGTTTTTCGTCTAACTAGTGTAGAAATGGTATGTGTGTTGGGCTGGATGAGGGAGGCTGTGAGTACTTGATCACAGTCAGGCATTGTGTTTTTATTGCATTCGAGGCCAGTGCTGTCTGTCAGTCAAGCCCATCCGGGCACTTTGTCACATTACAAGTCATGTTGTCTGGGCTTGCCAACCCAAAGGCAGGTGCTCTTTATTTTAATCTGTATTGTGTATATTTGCTCTGAAAGTTGTTTTTGTTGAAACTTGAAGAGCCAGGTGCTTGCAGCTAGAGCATGGTCAGACTGACTGGAAATTTGAACACAAAGAAGGGACACCCCTCAGCCAAGTGTAACGGGCTACCACAATATGACAGCTGTTTAGGGCATTGTCCTTTAAACCCCCCTGGTATAATTATCACTACAGAACTCATTTTTTGACCTTCTTTTTCAGGAAAGGTATTTCTTGAAATATTACAGTGGTCTTCCAAAGGGAAGGAGCGTCTGATAGTTCTAGAGATGATTTTAGATTATTCTGACTAGGTCATGGGAAGACTGTAGCTGGCATTTTGTCAACACCTGTCACTTGCAATTTCCCTTTTAGCAAGAAGAAGCAGGCCCTAGGAAACAATTATATCCAGCCAACTTTGCCTTTTAAAAAATTATATTTACATTTGTGATGCTTTATGTTTATGGCAAGTGATAAGTAATTTATGGGAGTGATTGAAAGCCTAACAATGGTGTTTAAAATGAATCGATTTTTAAAAATTAAGTATGTAATAGTAGAAAGGACACTCAAATTTGGCAAAATTATAAAGCTGGTTCTTGAATGACTGAAGTTTGGGAATCACTGCTTTGGTGTAATCTGGATTTTTCTCCTGCTATGTGGCATTTGGTTTCTATTTTTGAGCGCCTATTTGAAATTTGGATGTTAAAATCTGATAACACAATAAAATATTACTTCATACCCACTAGTCTGGCTCTAATAAAAAAAATGGATAATAGCAAGTGTTGGTGCAGGTATGAAGAAATTGGAACCCTCATGCATTGTTAGGAGGAATAAAAAAATGGTGCAGTCCCTTTGGGAAATAGTTTGGCCATTCATCAAAAAGTTAAATATAGAGTTACCATATGACTCAATAATTCTACTCCTAGGTCTATACTCGAGAGAATTGAAAACATATGTTCATGTAAAAATCTGTCCATGAATGCTCATGGCATCATTATTTATAATAGCCAAAAAGTAGAAACAACCAAAGTGTCTCTCTGCTGATGAATGGATTAAAAATTATGACACAGCCATACAGTGGGATATTAGCCATAAAAAAGAATGAAGCACTCATACTCGCTACAACATGGATAAACCTCAAAAACATTGTGCTAAGTGAAATAAGCCAGACACAGAGGCCACATACTGTATGATTCCATGCATACAGAATGTCCAGAATAGGCCAACTTGGTGAGAGAGAAAGGAAATTAGTGATGGCAGGGGCTGGCAGAGGGGAGAATGGAGAGTGACCGCTGATGGGTATGGGGTTTCTTCTTGGGATGCTAGAAATGTCCTCGAATTAGATAGTGTCACACAACTTTGTGAACAGACGAAAAACCACTGAAGTATACACTTTAAAAGGGTGAATTTTATGGTATGTGAATGATGTCTTAATAAAAAATCAGGCATCATAAAAATCTGTGGCTGGTCATAGACGCCTCTATGTTGTCACCACTGCCCATAGGATGGGACACCTGCCATTGCCCCACTGTTACTAGGATTGAGCTCTTTCTGATAGAGCCCGTGTGGCCTTTGGAGCCAGAATTCTAACAGAGACTGACATGGGAGGGTTCTACCCTGCTGTGCAAATCATAATATTTTGTTTTTATCGACACAGTGGATATGTGAGTCATTATACAGGGTCCAGGACGAATAACACCCCTTCTTACAAAATCTTTTATCACAAAATCGTAAGCATGTAATTCTGTAACATAACAATATCACATTCAAGCACAACATATGACATTTTAGGTGAAATGTTCAAGTTGAAACTATAGATTATTATACCCATATAATTACCCTGACAACCACACTCAGGTAGGTGTTACTTCTGCTGGACCTTGTTGAGACTTAATGACGTTGAATGGTAGAGTAGGGACTTGAACCTGGGTCTTTACTACTATACTTTCTAGTATAATCCATAAACAAATTGTCACACACTTGAGCGGTAGGTGGCCAAGGTCAGAGTTGCAACATGGGGTTGAACATGAGAAAGTTTACTCTTGCCAGATTAACTCACTTATTTGTGTTCTAATTCACCTTTTCATTGATGCCACTTATAAATATTGACTCAAGACGCCATTAATGAGAATAACAGAGCACTCCATAATTTACAAAGCACTTTGAGTTTGAAGCTCAGGAAAGTGAGGTCTAAAAGTGCGTAACGGTCCTGGATGCCTAGGACACTGAGAAGTCCCGCTGGACTTTACGTCAGGTTGTCTGACATGCATACAAGCACATGTCCACTGTATTTTCATTCTTTCTTCGTGTCCTCTGGCTGTTTTGGAGTGTGTGGATCCTTTTATTCTTTATTTCTTCAACAATTACTTTCTGAGTGTCTACTGTGAGCAAAAGCATGTTCATGAGCTGGAGATCTGTAGGTAGCAGCATAGACAAGAACCCTACCTGTTATGGTGCAGTTTAGAGGGAGGAGGCAAACAGAAGGCCATTAGCCTAACACGCATGGTCATTTCAAAAAGTAATGTTTTAAGAATAGAAAAAAAATGGTATGATAGAACTGATTTTGATACATATGAGAGAGAAGATACCTACCAAGAAGGGCTCCTGGTGGCTAACTGGGCACAACTGTACGAACAGAGCCTAGCAGCTGTTTGTAAATAGGGACTTCTCGTGCAAGCTGCATTTCAGGGAGAAGCCTGCACCAAACTGCCTGCCTGCACTGTGTTAAGCACTGGCTGAGCTAGTCCTTATAAAGGAGTTTCTGGAATTGCATTCCAATCACTAGGATTGAAACTTTTCCTGTCCAATCGGAGCTGTGCAGCCCTATTTCCTTTAGCATCTTTATCAACCAATCAGAGGGCTCTATTTGGACCAACCAGGACAGTGCTTTTTGGACCAATCAAATTGGGAGGATTTGGAGTCCACATCTACATGAGAACAGACTAGTCAGGGGCCAGTGGTGAAAACTTCTCTATATAAGTCAGCTATTCTGGGCTTAGGGAGTGCATTTTTCCTTTCCACCGAAGGCTGAAGATGCATTTCCCTAACTGAAGCTGAAACACGGAAGATGTCTTGTTGGAACAGGGCAAAGCAGAACATAGCAGAGCAGGGTAGACTAGACCTGAGCAGAGCAGTCAACTCATCCTAGAGCCACCTCCTAGCCTTGCTGTTCCACAGCCCTGCTGTGTCACAATTGAGCTGTTTGCCCTGAAAAATTTCCTTCTTCCCAAACCCCAAATTGGGGATTTCTGTTGGCATCGAATTGAAACAATGACCATCAGTTGACAGGTGGACTTTTTGAGATTGGATGGTCAGGGAGCACTCCTCAGAGAGGGGACAATTGAGTTGAGACTGGAAGTACCTAAGAAAGTCCAGCCAGGAAAAGATCTGGTTAAAGCCTTTTCTAGGGAGATGAACATTTAGTATAGTACGTATCCTCAGCATTTCCTGTGTTCTTTATAGGATCAAATTTTGAGACTTGAATCTAGACCATTGTTCTAGTCTTCTGCATACACATGTTATTTTCTACTTTTTGGCAGAATGTATGTGCATGTGTGTATCTATATACAAACATATTATATATAGTATGAATAATAAATAGAAAAATATCATTCTAGATGTGTGATTTTCCTATCAGGCATAAGCCTCACGCAAAATTACCTCCTAGGAATATGACCCATGGTTTTTGCTTGGATGACTAAGTAGATGTTTTGAAGACCTAAGAAGAAAATGGCGTTCTCAGTTGCTGGCCCTCCTCAGGACCACCTACTGACCATATTTTTTCATGGGGATCTGTGAAGGCTTCTGTAAGCCCCCCTCCTCCCATGAATACTGTAGGGCAGTGTCTAGTTGATGCTAAATTTATATATCAGTTGGCTCAGATGGAATGAATTCTTTGTTCTGGGGAAAATACTATTTTTTCAGAACTCTCAAGCAGAAAGCTTTTGTTTTGTTAGTATTGCCATGACTCTCCAAAACAAAAAAAACAGACAAATGAGAGGATAGAGGTGATGTGAGTTAAATATCTTGAGTTTTAGGTGGGCGGTGGTGGTGGTGTTTGATGAGGGTGGTGGTAGTGGTGGTGGTGGTGTTTGGTGAGGGTAGGGTAGGCGATCCCATGGAAAGGTTTAAGTGCTTGTGCTTTCACGTAAGGACTGACCTTGGTAATGACTCTCAAGGCTCTTTGGACTCTCCCTGGAAGCAGGATAGCCATCTAACCTGCATTTACTCTTCCCAAAGCTTCGCCTCCCTCCTTTCTGTCCTGCACCTGCTTTTTGTGATCCTACCATGTTCTCTTTGGTTAACTCCTTCTCATAGAGCAGCACTCCCACAATTTCTAACCCTCTGTAAAAAAAAAAAAAAAAAAAAAAACAAGCAGAGGAGAATAGCTCAATACATCTTTATTCACTCATCCTTTTTTCCTTCCCCCACATGAGTTTTCTTTCACAGAGTTCTCAGTTCATTCTCTTAGAGCAAAGCCAGAGTGCCAAACTAGAGCAGCGTGGTCCCTGGTTTTACGGGACTTCCCAGTTTTGCAGCATCCTTGCTGGTGTGTACTCCTACGGGGCAGGTGCTTCTTCTGATTTTGTTTGTGGCCGGATGCAAGTTGGTGCATGAGCCGAGTGAACTGGACTATTCTTTACTTTGGGAGCAAACCCCAGACAGGGTTTGTTTTTTCTTGTTTCTTTTTGTTTTCTGTGGCCTCTGGATATGCAGGTGGGCGTGCACCTGCACTGACAGCTACTTCACATCTTCCTTTTTTTGTAGTATTGTCTCTCTCTGCCTTTGTCTTTTGTCTGGGATGCTGATGGCATACAGAAAACTTGTCTTCTTCTAAATTCAAGTTTTTGGAAAATAACTTTGGGAAATACAGGTAGAGAGCTTTGTGAATTCCATAGATATTTTAATCCTTTAAAGGCAGCCACGTTTATTGGTGTGTCACTACCCTCTATGGTCACCACTGGCCTAAAGGACCAGTTTCTAGAGCCACATTCAAAAGTGAAAGAGCTACAAAAGAATTCTATCTAGATTTCTTGCAGGAAAATATAGTATCCATCTCACCTGGATTTTGGAGAGTTACTAGGAAATGTGGAACACCAAATCCCGCAGACTGCTTGTTGCTAATCTGCTCTCCATGGAGGAGTTGGTGTCCCCAGTTTATTTATTTATTTTTTTGTTTTAAAGATTTTATTTATTTATTTTTAGGGAGGGGGAAGGGAGGGAAAAAGAGAGGGCAAGAAACATCAATTTGTAGTTGCCTCTCGTGCGCCCCCTACTGGGGACCTGGCCCACAACCGAGGCATGTGCCCTGACTGGGAATCGAACCAGTGACCCTTTGGTTCGCAGGCCTGTGCTTAATCCACTGAGCCACACCAGCGAGGGCCCCAGTTTTTTAATTTTCTCAATTTACCCATCTAGGTGGGAGAACCATTTGTGTTTACATGGCCTTTCAAATATCTGAGGGCAATCATAGGCTTAATTACAACTTGGCTGGCTGACTTGTGCAATTTCCTGTGGCATAAAACTGCTTCCCTCAGTTATGGGGACATCTGTGACCATTCTGCATTGGAGGGTGGAGAGGCTGTATCTGCAGGTGAAGGGCAGAGACCCTGGCGCCAGTCCCCCAGGTGTGAGTTCTGTTCCTGTGTGGCCTTGGGTGAATCGCCTCCCCTGTCTGTGCCTCAGCTCTTTGTCTCCAGTGTGGGGCCCTTATGGTGGGGACATTAGGAGGATTTAAGGGATTTGTATAACATTCAGTTTGGGAAAGGTGCCTGCCATGTAGTAAGTGGCATTTACCCATTTGCTGCTAAGATATCTGTAATTTTATATACTTATTTTCCCAAATTCTACTTTATTCTTAATTTTGTGTCCCAGAAGACTTGATTTCTTCTTATTGTAGTACTTGGTAAGCTATACCAATCCTATTGTATTTCACATTTAAGAGCAGTAAGTTGTTTGAGGCCATCAGTTTGGCAGGTCTAAGCTTGAATGTCTTCGATTTTCCCACCAAAGGCAGACCTCTTTGCGGTGTTCCACCTGCATTTGCTCCTGTACTGTGATGGTGCCCTGGAGAGGGCACCGGTCCCGTAGGCCTTAGGGCTCCTGCAGGCCTTTGGCTTCTCCAGTGGACTTGAATGTTATGTACTGTATGTCAGTGGGAATGTTTCCGTGTGTAGAATTTTTTTTTCATCATGAGTCAGTTCCAGCTGAGCCCACACATGACCTGTATTCTTGTTAAGTAAGGTTCAGAAAGAAGAGTATAATCTGCTGTAATTCTGGGCCTATATGATCTTATCATGTATAACCTCAGAAGCCCTACTTTTCACATGCCAGCTACCTGCCCTGTGGACGGGAGCTGGCTTTGATATTTGCGCCCTTGACCCTCCTGTTGACGGGGCTTTGGGGACAGTGGTGTCTTATTGAAATGAAGGTGTGAGGAAGTAGGCAGCACCCTAAGACTGCAGAAGCATGGACAGTAGCACTGGTGGGGCCGTGGGACTAATTCTCCAGCCTCTGCATGTCACACTATGGCGAACAGGTGATCTGCTCGAAGTCACAGCCAGAAAGAATCAGAGCCATAGGCCCACATGCTCATCTTCCTCTCTCACAACGGCTGGGTAGAAGGAACAGCATGTAGACAGTGGAAAAGAGCTTGGGGTCTTGAGACACCACGCAGAACCAGCGTCCAGCAGAGTGGTTGGGGGAGGCTGTGGCACCATATGAGGTTAGAGAGGTGGGCAGGAGCCAGACAGACCAGACTGGACTTGGCTGGATGTGCATTTTTATCCCCAGTGCAGTGGGAAGCCAGCAGGGCCTAGAAAAGGGAGTAACGTTGAAGCTGTGCTAAGAAGGCTTTAATGGACCTTGAAGACATTGAGGCGAAGTCCTTCGACTTCTTTCATGCATTCATTTCTTTCGCAGATGTTACTGTGCACCAGCAGTGCTAAGCGGTGGTCGAAAAGAAGCCTGTACTTTCACAGCACTCACGTTCTGATACACATCTTACAAAACATTTTTAGGTGGAATCCATGATTTTGACAATTTCCTAAATTTAGAAAGACTTTCCGAGGAAGATAATACCATGGACCATTCAGGTTTTATTTTATCTCCAATTCACTCTGTCCCAGGCGGGGCTACCTAAGCACCTGGGAGTTTCCAAGTCTCTCCAGCAGCTTTTATTCTGAGCACTTAGAAAATCGAGGACCTGAATACATTACATTTTTTAATTTCACAAAGTATATAGAGTATTATGTACTTCATCACGTTCTCAGCCCTTTATAAATATTGACATTTAATTTTCCTTACAGGTCTGTGTAGTAGGTAGTATTACCCTCCCTGTTTCACAGATGAGGCAGCTGAGTGGCCTGTCCCTGGAACCCCGTTGGCAAGAAGCGGGACTGGGATTGGCGATCAGGCGCTTAGCCACTGTCTTGCCTTTTTTGAGATAAGTCATAAAAAGGTATTTTTTGAAATCATAAAACATGTTTCCCCTTTTGCATTGGGATTTCTTTGGACGTTTAGGGTTATTTGCAGCCAGATTTAGAGAAAGTATAGCAAGTCCTGGTCCTCTCTTACGCTGGCTCCCATCCTGTGGGGCCCCGCTGCTCCTCTGTGATTCTTTTTGCATTGAGTTATCTGTTTAACTTAATTTGTGTAAATGGAATGTGTTTTTTAATCTCGCTCTATTTAGTGATGTGCTTTAGTCCTGGCAGACTCTCTGTAAGTTCCCTTGACGGACAGCAAAGAACTGGCAAACGGGCACATTTGACAAATAGGGAAAAGTATATGGTTTATTGCAAATGCTAAAACTAGTTTACTTGAAATTGGGGATTTTGTTTCCCTCCTTTGTGAGACTGCATAATAGTTTGATTTAGCTATTTATAAATGTTTAATTGTATTTTAAACAATAGGATAAATGGACAATAGGCCCTAACTTATCGGAATAGTAAAACTGGGGGCAATACTATTTAAAACCTTGCATATTCATATATGTGTCCCTTGAGGGGAAGGTCTTTAGGTCACTCTGGATTCTGTTTTTAGGTCGGTAGCAATAAGGTGTTTCTGCTTGGTAATTCTCCTATGTCTCGGGAGTATTTTGTTGAGGTTAGATTATTTACATTCCCTTAGAATCCTCAAGGACTTTCTGGCCCTCTTTTTTTGGGAAATGTTCTATATTCTTCAGTTCTCAATCTGTGATCATTTGCACCCCTTGTCCTATTTGAAACCCTCATCACACTTCCCAACTCAACCTTCTTCTTTGTGTCTAAAATAGATTCTTACTGCTCTAAAGATACTTCTGAAGTCCTATTTCTTCGGTGAAACTTTCCATAGTTAGTTAAAAGAGAAATCTGGCCTCTGCCCTGGCTGGTGTGGCTCAGTGGATTGAGCGTCAGCCTGCGAACCAAAGGGTCGCTGGTTTGATTCCCAGTCAGGGCACATGCCTGGGTTGTGGGCCAGGACACACGAGAGGCAACCTACATTGATGTTTTTCTCCTTCTCTTTCTCCCCTCCTTCCCTTCTCTCTAAAAATAAATGAATAAAATCTTTTTTAAAAAAGAGAGAAATCTGGCCTCATATTTTTTTCTACTTATTTTATTATTCAGGGATGAAGTTTAACAAACTTCCAACGTACATGGTTTCTTCACTGCAATTTTAATGGACTGACTTATTCTGTGCATGAAAACCAGTACGGATCTCTCAGTTTTATGCTTCTATTTTGAGCAGTGAGCTTGTTTGGCAGAACAAACATGAATGCTAATTCAGTCGGTCGTTGGGCCTCGTTTATTTCATTTAGGAAAGAGTTCATCATGTGTGAATGAGTATGAAATAAAATATCACTGGGTTTCTGTTGGTTTTCCAGGGCTGCCATAACAAAGCCCCACAGACTGGGTGGGCGAAACAACAGAGATTTATTTTCTTGCAGTTCTGGAGGCCAGAAGTCCGAGATCATAGTGTCGGCAGGTTTGTTTCTTCCGAGGCCTCTCTCCTTGGCTTGCAGATGGCTGTCTTCTCCCTGCGTCTTCACATCGCCTTCAGCCTGTGTGTGTCTCCTCTTCTTATAAAGACATCAGTCATATGGGATTCGGGTCCATCCATGTGATTTTTTTAAAACTTAATCTCTTTCAAGATGCTACCTCCAAATAGTCACGTTCTGTGCTATTGGGGGTTAGAACTTCAACATACAGATCTTGGGGAGACACAATTCAGCTGTAACAATAAGCAAGGGAAGAGAACACCCGAAAGAGAGGAGAGTGTAGGATATTGGTCCTGATCTGGCTTAAAACTGGCGAAGTGATTTAGGGTAAAATTCACACTAATTAGTCTTTTGTCCATACTTTCCCAATTTTTTGGACTCAATGAAATCTGAAGTACCTTCTAAGCACCTCTAAGATGCCATGTTTCTTGCTTCTTATTTAGGAAGATAGTTGGAGAGGTGATTTTACGCTGTGTTTGCTGGGTAGAATGCAAAAGATCAGGGTTTGTGTCATATAGACCTTGATTTGAATTCGATCTCTTTTCTCCTGTATGAAGCTGAAGAAAATGGCTATAAAGACTCTTCTCTTGACACCTTACAAACTCTGACTGTGGATAGATTATGTAGCATCCACGAGCCCTAATCTAGCCACCTATGTAGTGGCCATAGAGTTGTTAGGGGCTCTCCTTGGCTCTAGTCTATTGTCACTGCTGCCTGCAGCAGAAGGATTCTGCCCCTTTGCAGATGCCCTGGGTGGCCCCAGGTGCTGAGACCCAGCCCCTACAGCCCAGGTGGGGCATCACTGTAAATACCTGTTAGCTTGCGGGGCCTCCGCTGCCTGCTCAACTCACATGTCACAGAGACCACTTGTGGCTCCATGCGGTCAAGGTGGAGCAAGTGTTGTATCAGCGTTCCCAGCCTCGCCTGCTTTGTGATGGAGCCCTTCTGCTACACAGATGTCACTTCAGGGAAGATAGATTGGTTCCAACTCATCTGGTTGCCATAAAGTTAATTGTTACTTACTTCTTCTTTCCATATTTAATAGCACCGAATGGTTATTGAGAAATTGTTCCTCTTCCTGTATCTTATCAGGAGGCAAATGGGGAAAGTTTGTGGGGCAGAGATGCCATTCAGCCTAGCACATTAAATTTTAAGGTCCAAAAACTTCAGTATTGCCAGAAATAAGTGCTAGACTTTTGTCCGCTTTTCCTAGTCCAGAGAGTACCCACAGAGCAGAGCATTTGTGAGTGGTAAATGAAATGTGTGTGTGTGTGTGTGTGTGTGTGTGTGTGTGTGTGTATTTGAGAGCAGGGAGGGGCCAGCAATATGCTTTTCACATACATTGTTCTAGTTAAGTTTTTATGCTTTGTGTTGGGACTGAGTTTATATAAATCTGGTCATTTAAAACACTAGATGGCCTTTGTTATTAGACTTCAGTAGTTCAGTTGACTCAGGTAAAATTTTATTTCAGTAAAACCATTGAAATAAGTGGACCGGAGAGTTCTCTGTGCAGGAATAAAGATTCCCAAGTTCTATTTGACTAACTTATTTTAATCATTATATGATAACATTAGGATACATCTCTGTTGGCAGTAGTATTTGGCTTGGGAAATTCCCATGAGCTAATCCATTTAACACTGCCTTTCTCTGGTACCACTGCTAGTCCCTTTTCCTTTGGATTCTGTATTCATCAGAAGTTTTTCAGTAGCAAGGGACAGGCATGTAGGATATTATTGGGGCTTTTTTTTTTCTCTCTCTCATGGATTTATTTCCAGAGAACTGATCAGAAAAATGATTGCTAGCATCCCCAAGGTTGTATTCTTATGACTTCCATTTGGAAATGAAGAAAGAACCTCTGTCTTCCGAGTCCATATATTAAATATCAAGGAAGATTTTAATTAGTTCCACTTGAGTCACGTGGTCATCCCGGAACCTAAAGCTGGTTGACTGATGAAATATTGTGCAAAGCATCCTGATTGGCAGGCCCTCTGGAATCACATGGGCTGGGAAGAGGAGTGGAATCCCACAGGAGGAGTTGCTTAGCAAACGGTCAACTGTGCCCACACAGATAACTGGCACTTCAAATCGCCAGGGATTTCATGTTTATTCTTTTAGTGGAAAGGGAATGGGAAGGTAATGACCATAAAACTGAACTGAATCCACTTGGACATTTGAAGCTGCCCATTTAAAATCTGTCGGAGATGAGGATACACTTGAAAGGTGTCCATCAGGTGGAATACACATTACACAGACAATCGGATAGTGGAGCGTAATTGGTGATTTCTAAGAGTCAAGGAGCAAAATGACATTAATGGCCCCTTTTGCTTTTGTGCTAGGACTGGATGACTGCCTGCAGCAGTACGTCCACAAGTTTGAGCGGGAGAAGATAAACGGGGAGCAGCTGCTGCGGATCGCCCACCAGGACCTGGAGGAGCTGGGTATCACGCGCATCGGGCACCAGGAACTGGTGCTGGAGGCTGTCGACCTTCTCTGTGCACTGGTTAGTTCAGCAGAAGGTGATCTGTACCGTGAGGATGTTCTTTAGAACGTGGTTCTCTTAAATCTTCCTCGTTTGCTGTTGAGCGTATCATCATTTCTTTCATGAGTCACTGATGTGAACTGAAGATAATGCAAGAAGTGAAGAAAAGCGGTCATTTCCCAGGCTAAGAGTTGGCAAATTGTGGCCTGTGAGTTAAATTTGGTCCAGTGTCTGTTTTCATAAATAAAGTTTTATTGGGACTCAGCCAGGCCTGTTCATTTATGGGTGGTCTGTGTGCCTGACCATGGCAGAGTTATTTGTAGTGGGGACCATGGGGTCCCCCAAAGCCTAAAATACTATTTTGCCCTTTACAGAAAAAGTGTGTCTGCTACAGAAAACTCCACATTAGTCTTATGTTTGAATCCTTTGTAAAGAATAAAAGGATGGAGATTGTCCTGAATGAAAATGTCTTCTACATTGCAATGACAAATGGACTCTGATTTCTGTGTCTGTTTTTGTTACTGTAAAAAGCATTTTTATGCTTCACAGGTATTTGTGATATTTTTATAACTGATGCCTGTGCTTGAAGTAATCAACCTATGAAATGATAGCTAAATGGGAAAAATGTGGACTTAGTTCCATGTCACAGATGACTGAGCTTGGCCTTGACCGTGACTGAGTTAAATCCTGCCAAGTTCTGACTCTTGCATTACATGTGTGGCTGTGGGGGTGGCTCTTAGGGGTGGGCTAAAAACACCTCTAAGGGTATTGTGTCTATACACTGTTCGGCATGGGTGCTGTCAGTCATGGTGCCACACTAAGGATGCAGTTTCCTGAACTGTCGGGATTTGGACAGACTGGGCAGCATTCAAGCTGGGTTAGTAATGCCATGAACCTGAGCCAGGGGTATATACAATTACATCACTGAGAATGGTGGGAAAGAATGTGCTCCCGATTATTTTGCTATTGCTGGTCTGCGTGCCGTTGATTATGTAACACTTGCGGCATTGTGCGTATTCTTTTGCTTAAAATGGACAGAGCCTTGTCTTCGGCTCTGAGATGCGCCGCTCTTGTTTAGGAAAGTAATGGGGAAATTATTTGTGGCTGATAAATGAGCTGCCCTGAGGGAGACTCCATGGCCAAGTGGTGTGAGCGGTGGCCTGGGAGGCAGGCTTTCTGCCTTCTGATCCTGTCTCTGCTCTTGCTCCTCGCTCAGTGACCTCCAGGGGGACGGTGGTGTCCGCTTTCCCCCTCTGTACAGTAACGTTCCCCAGGATGTGGCCGTGTACCAGTGTGGGTTTTTGCACTGCCCAGAAGATGTCTCAGAGTCCTGTTTATTATTAAAACTGCATTTTTTAAATACAGTGTAACATGTTTGAGTTCCCTTTTATTATGCTTTCTGGGAACAATGCATTTCACTCTTTCCTGCTCTTTTGAATCATCTCTTTTAACTTTGTGGTGGGACTCTGAGGACAGGTAAATCGTTTTGAAATCTACAGCATGAACAGGAAGGAGGAAGATGGGCTAGAGGCACTGCACTGTTGTGTACAGCAAGGGTGATAATAAACGTAACAGCTGCCTCTCTTTGCTTTCCCCCCTTCCCTACCTCTTAAACTATTAGACTAAAATGAACAAAGCTGGATGAATGCCAGAACCTAAAGCTGCGCTTTATCTCCTACAATTTCCTTCTCATTTCCTCTGTAGACAAAGTTCTGACCTCAGACTCATTCTGCACATGCTTGGTGTGCAGAGTGCCAGTGAGTACCTCTGACAGGAGGGTCACCGGCGGGTTTGCAGATGCATGTGTCTTTTCTGAGCTGGGGAGAGTTTTAGAGTTTGACGAAAATGTCTTTTAGTCTTGAAATTATCTCCTCCTTAAATATTCTTATGGTAATGAATGTATTAATAACACTATCTATTTACTCCATTTACACCATGCCGATCTTTGTATCTATAAACTGGTGATGATTTTTTGCCTTGAAGAATCCGTCCCCTGGGCAGTTTGTTAATGTTACTTGCAGTTGGCTCTGGTGCCATAAAAGGGATTTTTAGGTAAACACAGTTTAGCGGATGTTGATGTTATGATGGGCAGGAAATGAATAGAATTAGAAGTAAGGAAGGGGGGTGGGTAGGAAAAAACAAAACCATTGGAAAGTTTTGGGAAGAAAAGAGCAGGTAGACTGGATAGGAACCTCAAATAGGGTACAACTACTGGTTAAGATCCCAAAACCAGTGAGTAGAGACGGACCACTAACAGCTTTGTCCTGGGGAGAGAGCAAGGAGAGAAACCGCCTTTTGTGAACGTTGACCTTGACTGGCTGGAGTGGTTTAGGAGAGTGTCTTTGATTGTGACGCAGAATCAGGACCCCTTCCCAGGACTGAATTCAGAGTCTGAGCCCAGTGTTTTCCTCCCTGTCCCTGGGGCAGGCCCAAGCTGCTCTTTTGTAGTAGGAGAGTTGTTAGCCGCATGTGACTATTTCAATTAAAGTTAATTGAAACAAAATAAAATTTTATTCCTCAGTCGCACTAGCTACGTTTCAAGTGCGCAATAGCTACTGTGGTTACTGGCTACCGTGTTGGGTCAGTGCAGATAGAGAACATTTTCATCCCTGCAGAAAGTTCTGTGGCATGGTGTTGGTCTAGAGGGTGTGCTTGAAAGTAATAATGTACCATTGTAACCCATTTTCTTTGCCAAATCCACCAGACCCTTGTTACCTGAAGACCAAGGCAGGGACAGATGTGTTTTCTTGAGGTTGCTGTAGGCTGAGAAAGTGAACAAAGTTGAAATTCGTACACATGCTAAGTGATGCCACATGTGTGTGATTGAATGGAATACCTGTAATGTATCTTCCTGCCCAGGGTGCTTCTGCACACTCTGTACCCCTAAGTTTACTCATGGCTCATCATTTACCCACAGGGCAAATCATTAAAAAGGTTACCTTTTTTATGGAGGGGAAGTCATGCAGGTGGAGCAATCCTTGCTGGCAGTTGGTATTTAACTTGATCTTGCTTGTGAGCTTATGAAATGCCTCGAGGAAAACTGTGAAGTGCATTTGTTAGGTTGTCACTAGATGGACCCAGTTCAGTGAGACAGTTGATTGTGTGTCTTTGACGCTCCTTGATCACGACTGTTAGATCATGAGCAGAACCAGCAGGAGCAGGAAGAGAAGGTAGGAGAGAAGTTGAGTAAGATTTCCCTTTGCTAATATACCAGGCACCAGGAGAGTGAGAATCTGCCTGTTTTCTTTTCTCCTGTCCCGTGTGTCATTTCTCCACCAGACCAGGAAATGGCCTTGGATGGCTGACTTCTAATGAAGTGACATCTCTGTGGAAGATTTTTAGTATGTATGTAAATCTTTGGAGGCTTATTTCATTTCTTACCTAGTTTGTATTTTCTTGGCACTTTAAGCAATTTCTGAAGGAGACAGGTTTAAGGGAAAAGATACTGAAAATAATCAAATTTGGTCTGAGAAATTATTTATTTTCTGTCTTTGCTATGGGGCACTTAAGTCAATAGTCCTTTCCTGATTATGTTTCTACAGTGGAGGTTCTTCTGAGCTAATAGAATCAGTTTCTTGTTCACTTGGACTCATGGAATGGGGTGGTAGGAGAAGGAATTTCCCTTCCTTACTTTGCTTCTTCTTTCTTTCTTTTAAAAAATTATTTTTTTGTGTAGCTATATCTATCCATCCTTCCAGTCCTGTGAATTGTTTTGGGGGAAAAATAAAAAGAGCACATGGAGTCGAAATGAAAAGAATGAGCTCAGAGGAAGCTATGCACCGCCTTTACTTTAATATCCAAAGTGGTAGGTTTGTTGTAGGAGTTTGAGGCTTAAAATTTCTTGCAACACTAACATGCATTTAATCTCCTTTGAGTTCAGGAAGTAAATGTATGTAGCAATGACAGTTCCAAGTAATTTATGGTGACGTTGCTATATAGAAAGCCAACTTCCCTGCTTTTAGTTCAGAACTCTTGATATAAGTTGGCAGGCTGAGTAATGGACTGACTGAGGGGACAGTTCCCTTCAATCACAATCACCAGTTCTTTAGGACAAGCTGTGTCATGTGGCTCTTTATCCATTCACTTGTGAGTCTGATTCTCTGCATTGGAGAAGCCATGATGAGAATCCACCCTTTTATTTTTGTCTTCTCTGTTGAAGGACAGTGTTATATCTTAGTCTCTAGAAAAGCACAGTGAGGAAAAAGAGAGTGAATATAAAGTTTAGCTAGAACATTTCTGTTAATACAGAGCACTCATTTTTATTATGAAATTTACAGTTTACTTTCAAGGTTTGCAAAAGAGTTTTCAGTTAATGGATCTGGAAGGGTGTGTTTTTTTTCCTTTATGTGTGTATTTGTACTTAACTCTTTTTAAAATTTCTATCTAACTTTAACATACATTTAAACATCCAATAAAATCTGGTTAGAGTTTTCATTAAGGTAAAGTCTTGTTGTTATTACCACTCTTTATCTCGCCAAAACAAAACAAAACAAAACAAAAACTCCCCAGTATGTTTCTGCTTTCTGTATATTGATTTCAAGACATGGCTCACCCTTGCTGGGGCATTAGAGATTGGGGCTACAAAAGAGGAGGGGCTAAGGGACAGTCTAGGTACGGGGAACAGAAGCATTGCTAAGATCCAAAGAGGGCCTGCTGGCCTCTCAGAAGAGGGAGGTGTGGAAGGACGGAACACACAGTATCGTGATCCAAAGCTTGTGCCTGCTGTGCAGACTGCTGAATTAATAGTCCACCCCCACCACTCATGAGCTGTGTAACTGGAGAACTTACCTAATGCCTCCGTCCCTCAGTTTTTCCACCTGCAAAATGAAATAATATCATTTCCACCTGCACAGGCTGTTTGCCTGAGAGAGTTCTGGTCCAGCACTTAGCCCAGTTCCAGGTGTGCAGGAAGTGTTCAGTTGTGGTAGTCATTGTGTTAGTCCCAATTTTTACTCACACTTTTTAAATGGTGCCACATTCTTGCTTTGGGATGCTACTGACCCAGTGTAATATACCCCCAAAAGATCTTCCCTTTTTGTTAAAATGATTAAACAGACAATAATACGGAAATTCATCTCTCACCTGCTGCCAAAGTCATCTCAGATATATGTGTTGTTTTCTGGGATTTGTCCTTTATCTGAAAGAGAGTCTAGGCAATATTGTCACATGAAATTGATTTTTTAAAGCACCCAAATAAGTTGGACGTCATCCAGAAGGAACACAGGTTAGAAGCTCCTGAGACGGAAATTACATTTCAGGCGGATTGACATTTAGTTAGTAGTGCTCTGTTTCTGTGTGAGTCTCATCCGATGGAAGTCTGTGTATTCCGTCACCATTTCATTGTCTGCAGGGCTGTAGTAGCGAGCAATGCACATGGCGCCCTGCCCTCTCAGACTCTGTGTCCCAGGGAGGTCGACAGCAGCAAACACAGTGGGCCAGAGAGAGGACAGATAGGCGAGGTGCCAGAGAGTGACCCCCAGGAGGTATCTGGCAGTGTGTGGAGACATTTTAGGTTGTCACACAAGGAGGGGGGGTGCTACTGATATCTAGTGACTACAGGCCAGCTAAACATTGTACAGTGTACAGGAATCTACCCCCATAACCCGAACAAAGACTCATGGGACGGTCCATGTCAGGAGGGCCCAGGTTGAGAAACTCTGCTATAGATGGTCCTGGAAGCCTCAAAGAAGGATGGTGGTGGTGGTGGTGGGTTGGCGGGGGGGGGGGCATTTGGGTTAATTTGGATTTAAGGGATAAGGAACTGTCCCTGCCAGGATTTGACAGAGGAGCATTTTGGAAAGAGGAAAGAGCAAGACCAAAGTCCCTGAGGCAAGCACAGGCTGTGGGAGGGCCCTCGTGGGTGAATTCAGCACTGTGGGTAAATAACAGAGGGTTTTGTGGCCATGATAGGAGTTATTCAAGTTACCCAGTGGGCTTTTCAGTTACTATGCAAGTTTGGACATTGTTAATTGTTTTGAATTTTCCCTGTTTGATTTTATTTTCCGCAGAATTATGGCCTTGAAACTGACAATATGAAGAACTTGGTTCTGAAACTGCGAGCTTCTTCCCACAACTTACAGAATTACATAAGTAGCCGGCGGAAAAGTCCTGGTTATGACGGGAACACGTCCCACAAGCCCCCCAATGAGTTCTTGACTTCCGTGGTGGAGCTCATAGGCGCTGCAAAGGCCTTGCTATCGTGGCTGGACCGGTGAGTTACGGCTGTGCTTTGCTGTCCTGTGAAAGGAGGGCCCGAGGTGCACAGGGACCTGTATTCCACCTTGGGGAAATGAACCATTGTCCCTTTCTCGTCCCTTCCACAGGACCTCTGGGGTTTTCGGTGGTAGATTTTCAGGTTCCCTTTGGAAGTTCCTGGAAAGTGACAAGCGGGAACAAATCAACCTCAGCTTAGAGAAGAGTGAAACTGTGCTAAAGTGTTTTGCCGAGGTGTTTTGCCAAGGTTAAACATTAATGATTGTTGGGTTGTATGAAGGTTGCTAGTTGACTTCTGAATGGACTTCTCTTGGCTCATTTTTAATGTGTGTGTGTGTGTTCTGAATCTAGCACTTCCCTGTTTTCTATTCAGATTCCTGTTTTGTATGTTACTTGAGAGGAAAGGGTCACATAACAAATAATTTAAGGTAGCTCGTTGAGATCCCAGCTTGTCAGTGTATTCAGCATAGAGGGGGATCCCAGTGGGTTCTCCTTCTGCACCCCCACATTTTCTAAAAGAGGATTTTGTTGCTTTCCAGGGCCCCATTTACAGGGATCACCGATTTCTCAGTCACGAAGAACAAAATCATTCAGCTTTGCTTGGACCTGACCACTACAGTCCAGAAGGTCAGTATGTCACTGTCACCTCCTAACCTTTTTTCCTCCCTGTTTGCTTTTTTCTTGTCTTCAAAGGGTGTACGTTCAGGTATGAAGTATCATTCTTTCTCTCTCTCCATATTTTCCTCCATTAGAAATGGGGAGACATAAAAGCCTTTAGAGGCATTGTATAGATGTGTTCTGAAAAAATAACCAGTGGCCTTTACCTCAAAGACTACTTTCTCTTACTTTAAAATAGTTGAGCTAATCATCCCGTAATTTCTCTGAAATGTGAGAGAACTTAATTTTTTTAAATAGAAATTTTGGAGTAACTAACTTTCACTATAATCCTTGTTCTTAGTTTTCTTTTCATTTTGACTTCTTGTGGTTGGGTGTACCGGTCAGGATGAGCTAGGTTACGATGCAGTAACAAATAACCTCCAACCTCAGCAGTTTCTTTCTTAATTATCTACATCCAAATGGGTCAGCTTGGGGATCTGCTCCAGTCCGGGCATAGGCTGGCAGACCAACCAGTACCTCATGTTCCTCATCCCCTGGCAGAGGGACAAAGAACTGTGGAGGATTTTATGCCAACAAATGTTCTGGTTTGGAAATGACATGTATCAATTTCCCTCACAGCTCTGTGGCCAGACCTAGGGCCAGGCAGAATTATTTTAGTCAATCAATAACCGACTAGTTTCTGTGGCCGGAACTTCAAACAAATTTTATTATCAGACCATCAGCTCTTAAGGTCACTTCTTATCATTTCCCTGGCACCTAGCAGACCCGGTAAAATATTTTTGAGTTGAGTTGAGGCTATAACATGTGAGGAAGAGGCTGTTCTTTTTCGAGCTTCCACTTGTTTCTAGAACTCTGATTCCACATTTGTTCCCATTGCTGATTTGGCAAGATGTAAAGAGCGTGCTTTCCTCAACCCTGCCCATGCCGTATCACAGATGTAGTTCTGAAAAGCCACGTGCTCTCCGTTTGTTCCTAGAACATGAGGAGTGAAGTTTGGCTTTGTTCAGGGCAGCTGCTTGGGGTTCGGTCTTCAGCAGCCGTTGAACTTAAGGCGCATGTGACTTGATCGTATGCTTTCGAAGCCATGTTCTTAGAAAGGATCTTAGAACAACTAAAGTGGCTCTGAGTTTCTGCTCTTTTTTATAATATGGAAAGTAATTCTGCCAAAAACAGCCCGATACCACTTGTGATACATTGATCACACAGCCACCAAGTCCTGGCATTTGTGGTGGGAGATATGTATTTCTCTGACACCTTGAGCTTTCTATTTCTTCTCTGTTTCCCTCTTCCTTCCAGAGTCTGCCTCCTCTTTTGATTTTTTACATAATTTTCTGGTGATCAAGCAAAATGACAGTGTAAGAGTTAAGAGTTAAACATTGTAATTAGCAAATGGGAAAGTTTTGCTCATGGATAGATCAGCTGATGGTTGTTGACACCAATTCAGTGCCAACAAGAATCCCCAGTTTGGGGTGCAGGGAAGAAAGAAACTTTACTTCGGGCAGAACAGCTCAGTTGTGATACAGCAGGCCGTGAGGTAGCCCTAGGGTCAGGGCGCTCTATGGCTAGACAGCTCTGCTCCGCTCCTTGCAATTCTGCTCCACTTCACTCTGGTTGGCTTCATTCTGTGCCATTCTGCTCTGGCCTGTGCTGGTCTGCTCCTCTCTGCTCCAGAGAAACGCCATCTTTGGCGTTTCAGTTCAGCCAGGGAAAAGCAGTCTTCAGAGATCGGTGGAAAGAGCAAGCGCACTCTCCTGAGCCACAGGGGAGCTGGCTTATATAGACATAAGTCCCTGCCCCTGAGCCCTGATCGGTCTGTCCCCGTGCAAATGAGGGCTACAAATCCTCACAATTTGATTGGTTCAAAAGGCATGAACAGAATAGTGCCACTCTGGTTGGTCAGAGCTGCACAGCTCCCGTTGGATAAGGGAAGCCTCTGTCCTATTGGTGGAAAGAAGATTCCAGGAACTATTTTATGGGGCCGGCTCAGATGGCAGAAACACAGTGCAGGCAGGCAGGTCCTTCAGTGCAGGCTTCTCCCTCAAGTGCAGTTTGTGTAAGAGACCCTGTGTAGAAATGCCTGCTAGGTTTTGATCTTTTACAATTTCAGCCCAATTAGCCACGGGCGCCCTTTTTAGTAGGTATCTTCTTTCTCAGGCTCCACAGGTGCCTTTGTGTTTTATTTAAAGGGCCCTAGACCATGTGATTGATTCAGGCTACCCTTGCTGCAGTGTAGGGAGAGTGGGAGACAGTGCTGAAGCCCAAGGCCAAGGTGGTGTTTGTTTTCAGAAGATGAATCTGCTTTGCCTAATCAGGTTGATGTTGGCTTTGTGTAGATATTTGGACTAATCCTTCCATAAATATTTATTTAACACTTTCTGTGTGTCTACCACCCTTCTAGGCAGTGGGGATATCAGTGAATAAACAGATAAAAAAGTCCTTGACCTCATGGGACTTACAGTCTCTGGGGGAAAGAGAAAAAGAAAAGATAAATAAGCAAAATATATATCACGCTAGATGAAGTTAGAAAAATTCTAAGGAGAGAAGGTACAGAGAGTATTTAGAGTGGAATCCAGTTTGAGATATGTGGCTAGAGGAACCCTTACTGCGAAGGTGATGCTTGGGTAATCCAACCAGAGTGACTGTGCTTGTCTGGACAGAATGGGCTGACTGCGTGGTCTCAGGTGATATTTTCCTTGTAGCCATAGAGGGAATTGCTGTGGATGATGATAAAAAGATCTCTCCCTGGAGGCTGAGGTCTGGACCCACTCACATCAGGAGAAGGGCACCCATGAAGGCTCCTCCTCACGCTTGCCCCTGCTTACTGGAGCCTCACAACGCCTGGCATGTAATTAGTAGTGATTTTTAAATGTATATTTAAATGAATGAGATAACACTTTTGACAAATAAGCTGATGAGAATTTGTCTCTTAGGGGAACTTTAACAGAAATTTAAGGAATCTAAGAGGTATTGTTTTTATTTGTTTGTGGTTTATTTTTTTCATTTTGTTTTCCCTTGGGTGTTCATTGAGCATATCACTCAAGGACAGATAGGTTCGAATCCTGTCTCTACCATAATTAGCCCTGGGACCTCGGACAAGGCACTACAAATGTATGAGCCTCAATTTTTTCATCTGTAAAATGAAAATGCTAATATTTACCTTACCAGATGATTCAGTAGAATTTCTACAAGGTATTGTCAAGAAAGAAAAAAGGGAAAAAGTATAATAAGAGGACAAATGGTGACCAAAAAAAATTTTTTAGTGTATATATATGCGTATGGGGAATATTTACATGCATCCAAAAAACTATACACAAGGGAATGTATTAGCATAGTGGGCAGTTTGGAAGAAAAACTGAGTTTATCTTAGTTGGGAAGGAATTGAAGAGGAAGCCTGGGAGCCAAGTTAAAAACAAAAGGAAAAATTTTTTTTTTTTACAAAAAGCATACTTATCACACTTATGTATTCATGTAAAATTAAAATTAGAGAAATAATATATAAACTTTGAACAAATAATACCTAGAGATCATGAGGAAAATTAAATGATATAAAACATATGCAAAGCACCATGCTCACTTAAGAAATAGCCTATCATAGGAAATACAAAAATCTTACCTTAGTACTAAGTTTCTAGAACCAAATTTGATATTTTAAGGAGAGGAAGTTAACAAATATGTTTCTATTATATTCTGGTATGTTTTGGTTTATTTAAATTTAAACAATTCTTAAGGATTAAATGTGGCAATATATAGGGGTCCAGTACAAATAACATCCCTTTTGTATTACAAAATCTTTTATTACAAACTCATAAGCATGTCATTCTGTAACATAACAATATCACACTCAAGCACACCATATGACATTTTAGGTGAAATGTTCAAATGAAAACTATAAATGATTACACCCATATTGTTATCCTACCAACCACACTAAAGCAGGCATTCCTTCTGCCAGACCCTATATAAATATATGTAGGAATATTAGTTTATAAACTTACATTGAAAAACCCTTATTAGCTTTTGATGACCCTGCATTTTCTGTAGGAGTGGGAGGGCCCAGGAGCTTTGGCAAGTGGCATTGTTTGTTCACGCACACACGCATTAGAGATGACCATTTGTATGAAATCATTTGTTGAATGTCTGTTTCTGTGTCCACGGAACGGCGGCCGCAAGACTGAACTGATCTCAGCCTCTCACAACTGGGCGAGGCAGAGTTTTTCTTTAAACATCTTGGCAGAAGATCTATTGACTGTTTAGGAAGACACCCCCCTTTTCCATCCATTCCTTTTACCTGGGGACTTGAAGCAAGAAAAGTTGCATCTTTATTTCCCGGGACAAGGAACTTGTTCTGGAGTTTTTGTTCTTTGTGTCCCTGTCTGTGAATGAGACATTTGCTTGTCTCTTTTGTCCTTTCTCTCTCTTCCACATGTGGCCCTTTCCCCCACTTCTTTCTTGTCTCTGTCCCCTAATGATAATGTGTAAGTATCCCGATTTGAAGGAAGGTTCTGAAATTCTGTGACTGTACACTTGTAAGGAAACTGTACACTGCTTTTAGGTGTTCATCAGCTACAGTCCCACACCCAGTCGTCCAGACAGATCTTCCGTTCAGTTTTTAGGCTGTGATTTCAGGTGAAGGAAACTGAGGTGGGAGGGGATTGTAATTGATACCATCATTCCATCCTCCCAAAATTGTAATGATGGCGAGCACTGCCTTCCGGTGCAGAAAGAAATGAGAAATGTAAAGTCCAAGAAAACAGTGGAGATAAAGGTAGCTGTAAAAGCAGGCAAGCAGAAAGACAGGAGGCCCTTTCTTGAGTGCAGATGGTGAATTAGTCGTGTGCTGTATGCGTGACCCGTGACAGCAGTCCTCTGAGGTAGGATAATTCTCAACAGTTCTCCAAGGTAGGTCCTATCATCCCTGATTTAGAAAGGGGAACAGGCGTGGAGAGGTTGAACAGGTGGCCTGAGGCTTCTCAGGCAGGCAGAAGAGGGAAGAGGATGGAGGGAAGGGGCACATGTTGGCTACCCAGGCTGGGTCTCTGCCAGGTAGGCTGCCCCGAGTCTGCTGATCCAGGTGACCCAGGAATATGACAAAGCTTAGCTGCCTTGTCTGGCTCCTGAGGACGTGACTTGGTTCCAATACTCCTTTTTTCCATTCCATGGCCTTCATGCCAAACACCATGAAGTCACGCCTGCAGCTGCTTCCTCCCAGCAGGAATGGGTGTGGGAACCCACGTGCATGATGGTGGAAGTTAAAAAGTGAGCTCTTTCACATGCCAACTTGAACCATTCAGGGAGGCAGAAGAGTTTCTTTTCCCCAATGGCCCTATCACCACAAAGGGAAAACTTCTTGGGTCCGTCAAAGAATCAAGTATCAGCAACCGTGAGGTCACACGTCCACTTGGAACCTTTGGGCCCTGGGGTAGAGAGAGCAGCTCTCTGCCTGTGGGCAGTTAGGTCGCGATGCTGTCAATGTTCATATCACTTTGGGGTTTGCACAGAAAGACCAGAAATGCAAATTATTAGTTCCATTTCTAGCATAAGACCACATGAGTATTCTCTTTCCCTGAAGTTGACATTTATTTAATAATTCTGTCCCTCGGGCCATGCTAACAGGGGGCGGGGCCATCACAGTAGTTGCTAGTTACGCTCCCTGCACAAATTGGAGAAGGAAAAGCACATTTTTGAACTCTATTACTCGTGTTTTACAGAGGTTTTTCCCATAGTTTGAATTTTATCAGACTCATGCATGTAAAAATACATTTCTAAAGTTCTTTTTCTGAGCCTTTTCTCACTCGGCTGCACTTTTCCTGACAGCTGGTATAAATTTCGGGGGCAGTGATAAACAATTACTGTTTTGCACATTTTTACCGAGTAAATTTAAAAAAAACTTTAAGATGACATGGAAAACCTGATTATAAAATCATGTAGGGTAAAAACTGGTAGCTCTTTCCATCCCCACTCGCACATGACCTAAAATGACTTTTTGACGGAAGGGAAACGGACAATTCCAGCAGAGTTGATTAATAACCTTCATGTACCTAAAGTAATGAGCACTTCCATAGAATGTCTGAGTGTGGGATTGTACTTAATGTTGCCGAATAGACTCCGAAGAATGTAGCTGGTCTCCCTTTTCTTCTGCACGCTCTCTGCCTCCGTGATTAGAACCAGAACCCTCTGCTGCAGACAAGGTCTAGAGACTGAGAGTCACACACTGGCGGTTTCACTTCGGCTGCTTCTGGATAGGATGATGGTGATTCCTATAATCAGCTCGCTGGGTTCATACAGTTTCAAGTCTTTTTGTTCTTAAGCTGAGTAAATAATGCTTTGCATTCCAGCCCTTTATTTAAGGTCATTAATAGCATACCTCGAGACCGCTTTTTTGGCACTGTGTTAAATGAATGTTTTGTTTAACCTTTTTCATCTTTTAAGGGCACAAATATCTGATTTAATCTCAGTGGTGCTTAAAATAAACTTTTGTGGCTGAGCCCTTATTTGAAAGCTATTCTTATAGGCAGGCCCAGGGCGAAAGACGCCTGGCTGGTTGGCCCAGTGGTAGCTCAGCCCTGGGTCACACTTGGGAGCCATAGTCAGGTTTGGGGGCTATGACTTATGGCTTCCTGCCGTCCACACAGTTTGGAGAGTAGGTGGATTTCAGCTCAATGATTGTTGTAGGTTTTCAGGTTAGATGGATTCCTGGGATGGTAAGATTCCTGGGTCAGGATTGAGCAGAACCTTAGGAGGAGTCAAATGGCCATTCCATCCCCTTTGGCATTTTTTCAACGTCTAGGTCTCTTCTCTGTCTATCCGTCCAAGATAGCCAGCCCTTTCTCTCTGTCTAGGTCTCTCCTCTGTCCATCCGTCCAGGATGGCTGCCCCTTTCTCTCCATCCAGGTTTCTCCTCTGTCCGTCTGTCTGTCCAGGAGGGCTCAGGCTGCAGGGTGGGGGGCATGTCAGGGACCACTGGCTCTAGGAAATATCTAAAATGCTTGAGCCAACAGCTTTTGAAAGCTTTCAGTTCTTATATTTAGTTTTTATTTTTATTTTTCCCTTCTTTAGGATTGTCTTGTAGCAGAAATGGAGGATAAAGTTCTAACCATAGTAAGTATACGTTCTCAAAGTCATTGTGAAATTCCTTTTCCCAAAACAGTGAGGGTTACTTCAATTAAAATAAATGCACTATGGTCAGTTACTTCAGGATATACTTTGGATTATTGGCTTTAGGATATGAGTCTATTAATTTAGATGGGAAAGAAAGAATAAAAGTTGTTTAACAACAGGACCAACTACTGTGAAAATGCCTGTGCTGAACATGGATATATTGGGGTCTCTCTTTTGCTTTGCTTTTTTTCCTTATAAATATTCCATCAGTGTGCAGTTATACTTAATTTGATAGCTAGCCTGTTAACTGGGGTTCTGCTGATCTGCAAATTTTGCCTTAAGACCATTTCGATTAAAACAAATTCTTGCCAAGCACTTGATGAGGGAGGGGGGGTGCACTGTGACCGTTGAACAGCATTTAGTAACTATTCATCATCACTTCCTCCTTTTGACACGAGCCAGCCTGTGCTCTTTTGATAAGACCTTCCTCCTACTGATGTTGAGGAATTTAGCAATGAAACCACTATAAATACATTTTCCATAAATAGGGAGGCCAAACCAATCAGAGGAGTTTAAAAAGTGTCACTTGTTGGATTCTCCTGCTTGGAAGAAATTTTACTCTTTGGAATTTCCCGATGTTTGTGGTTGTTTAATTTTGAACGTCTAGATCGATCTGACTGTGGGAAGTAACCACATGTGACTGCTGTGATTGTTATGCAGAGACCGTTTCATAGGGGCCCCCACCTTGTCTTTAACGTTTGACTTTGTCAAGGTTTGGCATTCAAAGAATGTGAGCATCATCATCATCATCAAAAAGATCATGGACCTGAATTCAAGATGTAAAACTATGAAAACCCTAGAAATAAACCCCAGGAGATGTTCTAGGTGACCTTAGGTTTGGTGATGAGTTTTTAGGTACAATACTAAAAGCGTGAACCATGAAGAAAAATTGCTGAGGAGACTTCACTAAAATTTACAACTCTGCTGTATGAAATGCCATATTAAGAGAAGAAAAAGATAAGTCCCAGACTAGGAAAAAATACTTAAAAAAAAGCACATATCAGATAAAGGACTTGTATCCAAAATATACAAAGAACCATTGAAATTCAGTAATAAGAAAACAAACAGTGCAATTAAAAAGTAGACAAAAGAGCTGAATGGATGCCTTACCAAAAAAGATACACAGCTGGCAAGTATCTGAAGAGATGTACAACATCGTGTTTCATTAGGGAGCTGTAAGTTAGAACAACAGGATGCCTCTGTGCCCTCAGTAGAATAACCAAAATGCAAAACGCGACACCACCAAATGCCGGCATGAACTTGGAGCAACAGAGGCTCTCACTCCTCGCTGGGGGGTGCAAAGTGGTACAGCCGCTGTGGAAGACAGTGCGGCAGTTTCCTACAAAACTGAACATACTCTCACCCTGTGATCTCGCAGTTGCAATCCTAGGCATTTACCCAAAGGGATGAAAAACCTAAAGCTACAAAAACTTGCACAGAATGTTAGAGCAGCTTTATTCATGACTGCCTCAATTTGGAAGCAACCAAGATGTCCCTTGGTAGGTGAATGGATAAACAAAATGTGGTCCATCCAGACAATTTATAGCTCAATATTATTAATCAATAAAAAGAAATATGTTCCCCAGCCATGAAAAGATCTGGAGAAACCTCAAATGCCTATTACTAAGTGAAAGAAGCCAACTTGAGAAGGCTACATATGGTGTAACGATAACTATTTGACATTCTGGAAATGGCAAAAATCACAGAGGCTAAAAAATCAGCGATTGCCAGGGGTTCATGGTGGGGGAGGGGAGAGAGATGACAAAGTGGAGCACAGGGGATTTTTAGGGCAGTGATATTATTATGTATGGTGTTGTAATGGTGGATATGTGACATCATGCATTTGTCAAAACCCGTAGAACTGTACAAAAGAGAACCCTAATGTCAACGGTGAGCTTTAGTTAATAATAATCTCTCAATATTGGTTAATCACCTGTAACAAATGTAATGTGCTAATGCAAGATGTTAGTAATATCTTGTTATTATTAACTGTGTTATGTAACTATTGGAAGCTGGGTGTAAAAGAAAGCATATAGGAACTCTGCACTTCTGTTCTATTTTTTAGCCTGTCAATAATTTTGTCAATATTTAGTGTGCAGAGAACATGAATGATCACTAAAAAAATACAGATGGTTGGGAATTGATTGTCCTCAGCTGCCAAAAGGGCGTTCCTGCCCAACCTGTGCCCTTCCTTCAGGGCATGTACATGAGATAATATAAAAGCTGCACTTTTTGAACAAAGCTGGGAGAGTGGCATAATTTCTACAGACAGCAAATGCGGAGTCCAGTTTCACTGAGCAGCGTTATCAAAATGACTGCTGACCGCAGCTAAAGATTATAGATGGAGTGCATTTCTTTCCTGTGAACAAACTGAACTTACAAGCAAAGTAGAGACAGGCTCACAGATAGAGAGCAGGCTGACAGCTATTGTGAGGGGGAGGGGCGGCAGTTAGGGGAAGGAGGGCTGGAGCAAAAAGGAAAAAGGACTCATGCACATGGACAACATGGTGGTGACTGTGGGGGCCAGGTGGGTATAAGGGGGATAAATGGTAATGGAAAAAATACAATTAAAAAATTTAAAAAATTAATAAAATAAAGTTCAGCTTGAGATAAACTTGGGTAGTGATTGAGCCTCTCCTAACTTTCTGCCTCTCCCACTCTAGGTCAAGGCTCTAAACGGCATCTGTGACAAAACGATCCGGTCCACCACGGACCCTGTCATGAGCCAGTGCGCGTGCCTGGAGGAGGTGCACCTCCCGAACGTGAAGCCTGGGGAAGGCCTGGTAAGAATTCCAACAACACTCCTTTTATTTTCAAATAATAACACATTGTCATTTATTAACATTTTCTTCACAATTCTGTGTTGCTTTCACTATAATTCTGAATGGAATTAGATGGTCTTCCATCATGTAGTTAGGAATTTGCCATCTTGAACTGCTGATATGTTTTTTCCTAGGACTGACTCTCTCTCTCTCTCTCTCTCTCTCTGTCTTTCTTTCTTTCAAGGGAGGGAGAAAGAGAGGGAGAGAGACATTAATGTGTGGTTACCTCTCATGCACCTGCAACTGGGGTCCTGGCCCACAACCCAGGCATGGGAATTGACCAGCGACCTTTTGCTTTGTGGGATGACACCCAACCTACTGGGCCACGCCAGTCGGGGCTTGAACTGTTTATATGTTTTATGTCTTTAAAGTATAAAAATAAATACATTTTTAAAACTGTTCACTCATATCTTGAAGGAATTGCCTTAACAGTTCTATTTTTAGGACTTAGCAATGCAGGGAAATAGAAAACATCTACCGAAGGGAAAGATGGCCTTTGTGTACAAAACGGCACATGTTCTGAGAGTCTGCGGGTGCTCAGAGTGGATGTGAGATGAGGCTGCTTGGACGAGGCAGTTCTTAAATAACCACTCAGAAGTGTTTTGCTGGGGGTGTGCTGTAGCTCCATGATAACAGGCCCTGAGAAGGCAAGCAGGTAGTTGCCTCATTCTCTAGATCAGCACCCAGGCACCTGGTGAGATTAATTTGCTGAAATTTAAGTGAAGGGAACTGAGACCCATGGATAAACTTAGAAGCTTTGAGTCAAGGTTAATCCCAGCCCTGAAGTGACTTAACCTCTTGACGTGTGGGTTTCCTTACCTGTCAAAAGTAAACAATAATAACTGCCTCTGCAGGGTGTTGAAAGTGTTAAGTTAGGTGAAGGATGCTGAGCGTTAGGTGCTGAACATGTAGTACACGTGCAGCAATTGGTGGCTACAGCTACTACAGCTGCCACTGATGCTGATGAGGAGGAGGAAGAAGAGTGCCTAGGAGCTGTCGGGAGATGTCAAGGCAATCTCTACTCTCAGAAAAGCAAATGTCAACAAGCCCTCATTTTTAGCAAGTAGAAATACCTGTACGGAGACTGCTCGGCTTCAAAGTAAATGATGGATTGTAAGACTGGACAGGGAAGGCTTCCTAGAGCTGAGTTTATAGTTATATATTGAAGCAGAGAAATGGCCCGAGTGGACAGAAGTGGAGTTGCCATTTCAGATGGCAAAGTTATACAAGCGTCCTCTGGGCAGGGGTGTGACATGGGTAGGGAGAAGCTGATCACTCTGAGAATGAAAATATGTAACCGGAAAGGAGAGGGATGGGGCGAACCCTCAAGGTGTCATCTTTGAGGAGATTCTCATTATAGAGTGGTGTAGGTGGCTGAGTGGGGCAAGTTCAGGGTCAAAGTGATTTCTTGGGGAGAAGCTATGTTACTGTGATATTGATACCTGGGTGAGCAATTACTCTTTGCCTAGTCAAACTACAGAAATGTGTTCTCGATGACATGGCTGACTCACAGGGAGAAGTCTATTTGTCTTATGCTTCCCTTAAAATGAAAGGGGGCTTGCTTCGAGTTTACTTCCTATGTTGTGTTATTTAATAAATTTGCTCATACATCCTGGTCTGGGCTGTTCGTGGCTTGCCTAAGTCATCTTGCAGTGACTGCTGATACCAAATTTAACTGAATACATTGTGTCACTAAACAAAGAGATGGTCAGGAGAGAACAGCCCTTGTTTGAAAGGTCTCATTCATCCTACTGGGCTGGGAAGATTCTTTCCAAGTCCCCAGAGTTGCGACAAAATTCGGTGTGCCTGGTGCACCCATGACAGGATCAAAGAGATCTCGTTTCTGATTTCTCTCACTAGTATTTCGGTGTGCTTAGTTCCCCTTCCCTGCTCTTAGGATCTTGTTTCACAGTGTTTCTGGAGGCTTCAAAATGAGCATTGTTCTGCAAGGACTGCCTTTAATGTTTTATAAGTTCAAGCCACACTTGTGGTTGTATTTGTAAACATTGGAGTAATGAGTTAATATTATCTGTGACTCACTCTAGGGCATGTACATCAAATCAACCTATGACGGACTGCACGTGATTACTGGAACCACAGAGAACGTAAGTGCCTGTCCATGAAGTGTAAAAGCGATTGGATGTTTCAACGAATTGGGGACACAGGGTCCCCATACTTTTCATTTAAATGTGTGCATGCTGTTTTCTCGTCTGTACTGGGAGCATGGGCGCCTGTTTTGTTTATCCCGTTGCTAGGGCGCTGCTTATCACCAGCTGTTGTCAATTTATTATTTAAATCGCCCTTTATTGCTCTTGTTCATGCACCTTGCCCAGTTCTTACCCTATGCTTATGTTAATTATTCCTTTTGTACCCTGGAAGTACTAATGCATACATACAAAAACAATGATCTGTTTGCTGTTGAGGTTCACTTCCAAGAACTGGAATTGGTAAGCGTGTGTGTAAAACACAGTGTTTTTTTTTTGGTTTGGTGGAATTTATGTGTCACCAAAGCAACTATTTTGGGATTTTTGTATGACAAAGATTCTTTTTATAGAGTTATATTTCATAACATTTGGCATGATATTGAAATTTAGGGTTTTTGTCCGCTAAGCTTTTGAGTAGAAAAGCAAGGTTGTTTCTGCTGTGAGAGACTTGTGCACTATTATCCTTCTTTTGGAAACTCTGCTACATGAATGGCATTTCTTTAGCCCCTGAAACATTCTGAATTTGTGAAAAGCAGAGCTCAGCGAATGCTTTCTTTTTGCAACCTACAATATGGCGAGCTTTTAAATGGCATTGACCTGAAGCTTAAAATGTTTGACTGGCTTCCAGGGTCTGCGTTAAAAAAAAGCATGGGTCTGTGGAATTAATTTGCTATTTAATCAGGTAAGACAAGAGGAAATGATTTCTTAAAATAGAAGAAATTGGGTACCTCCTTTTCTAATCTGTTTGGTAGCAATGTGTGTTGAATTTAGATCTTTTGATAAAATGACATGACATGACCTTTGATGAGGGTTTGTGACACAGACTCGGTTTTTGTAGTAAGAGGATAATGGCATTGCTTAAGGCAGTCAATGAATTATAAATAAATTGTGTGGTTCTGGCAGACGAATGGTCTTTAAGCATGCTTTGTTGAGCTACATGGAGAACGCGCAGGGAACCACGAGGAGTTTTTAATACCACCTCAACTGCTAGGCAATAACAGCACAGGGAGTTCTTTTAGGCTGAGGATGGTGCAAAAGAAGACAATGCGTAATGCATCGCATAGTTCACCCCTTATCCTTATCCGAGACCTCATATATTTCAGCTGAACCACGACAAGAATACACTCATGGACCACTTAGGGCATTGTTTTAGAGTTGGATGGGTTCAGAAGGGTGGTGACTGTTAGTGAAGCTTTTAGAGTTGGTTTTGCACCTAGCAACTAGGTGATCTCATTAACAACCAGACCTGTGTGGCTCCAAATTCTCTCTGGTCTTCTTGAAGCAATTTCGATCTTGGATAAATGAAGAAATGTGTAGAACACTGTAATGTCGCTGCCGGAAGGCACACAGATTTTTCATCTTCAAAAGGTACCCCCCTCCTTTTGTTTTAAGGATGAGAGTTGAATGAGAGACTAAATGAGCTGCTTTTCAATCAAAGGACATATCAAATGTAACAATACATTTTCCTAAAATTCCTACCAGACTCATAAGACTCGGGGAGTGATTCAGGGTTTGCCTGGATATAGTTTACCCTAGTGAAGGGCTGTGCATAAGTCATCCCAGAGAGAGGTGGTTTCCATCCAGTTAAAGATTAAGAAATGGACACTTGTCTTTCTCTGTTTGGTAATCCATTTGAGAATGTCACCTGCTCTTTCAGACATTCAGCTGTGTTCACTGAGTACCCGGAATGTGCTGAACACTTGCTAAGTCCTGTAGATGAAGATGGGAAGTCAGGTCAGAATCCACGTTTCCTGGGCTTAATCTGGATATCTTACAATTCATGCTGGATGAAAATGCCAGCTACAGGACAGCTTTCCAGCTTAAGGTTGCTATGACTTCAGAGTCCGACTGTCTTAATGGAAACCTAGTGGGGGTGGGTGAGAGTGGATGGAAATTACCCATTGATTGCCAAGCCAATGGCCTCCATATTCCTCCATCTTGGACTCCAAGCTGAGGCAATGCCAGAGGCCATCTCAGTCCTCCAGGACTTTTTTTGTTCGGTTTTTGAGGTTATCTGGGAAGCTATGATCATTCTAAGGTCAGACCGAATGGTATCTAGTGATTCTTTATCTAGCTTTTTTTTTTGTTTGATGTTCAACACCTTGACAGGAGTCTTGACAGGATCCCCTCCACACTCCTGTCCCACCTCCCCCGACCCCATGAGATGAGGTGGGAATTAGATTGGCTTCTGAAGAATGGATACATTCTTCTTGAGGTCCTCACCCTCCTGCTGCAAACCAGAGCAAGCATCGTTTTTCAGCAGCCCGGCCCATGGTGAAGATAGGCAAGAGCTGCTGCCCTAGGGAGAACTGCGGTATCAAGCTCTCTCTTTACCTGTGTTCTGCCAAGCACAACTCTTAATCACTTGGTAGGACATTTGAGAAATGAATGTGTGAGGATCCTTAGGAAGGGAAGTCAATTCAGGACATTGGGGCTTGTATTTGAAGATTGCACATCTGGAAAGAGGGGCTTCCTGGCCTCGGGGCCATCTTTTATAAGGTGAAGCTTACCTTAAACACGTCCTCAGCCCAGGAAGATGAGCTGGAAAAGTTGGTCTCTTACTCTGGGTTAAGCATCTGACACACAGGGACAAAAAGGAGCATTGATGCGTTCATTTGTTTTTAAGTGCCTCGAGAGAGATTCCAGTTAGGCCATCTCCCTCTGGTCCCCGTGACGCCAGTCTCTCAGGTGAGGCACTGCTGGTTGTTATGGCAGCAGGTTATTCTTAAAAAATAACAGCCACACCTGTGCTTTGTGTTGGGCCTAGAGAAGTCAAAGGGAGTGTTTCCACAGTTTGATGCTGCTTTTGCTCATGCCTTGTTGAGTCTGTCACACCAGTTGAGTGAGAAAATTCAGCAAATGTGTCTTCAGTTTGGTTGCTATCCCCCAACCCTGTTCAAAGGTGCCTTTTTTTTTTTTTTTTTTAAGGATAGTTGTAAATTGTTTGAGATTCAGGCAGTTACATCAGTTACCAAATAAAATATTCTGGCCTAGACAACATTTGATTGTCATTTGAATCAAAGGTTTATCTTTTCCTTCTCTTTTGCTCATATAAGACATCTTAGTCATAAACAATTCTAGTTTGATTAAATGGACAGGAATACTATGGCCAAAATATTTGATACGTAGACTACATCAGCATGTCTCTGTACATACACATATGTGAGTATATATTTGTGAATTTGTAGTAAAGTATTTTTTTGGAAAGCAAAGTCTGGAAGTTTGTTTTCATACTGGAAACATGTTTATTTTGAGTTAAACCTGCCAATGAGAAAAAATTTAAATTTATTGTCTTTAAAAAAACATTCCTCCTTTCACCATCTTTCTACTTGAATACTGTTGTGATAACATGTTAAACAAGGTTGAGTGAAAATAAGATTTAGCTTTAATAATTGCCGAAAAGGAAGTGGGGTGAGAGTCACACTTAAACAGTGGCTCAGACTTTACAAGATGCGTTTTGATAATGGTAAGGGTAAGGTATTTTTTAGGTGAGCTAATGGCTTTTACCAGCCCATCATGTCCATGGTGTGTCCCACTCTCCCTGACAGGTGACATGAAGCCAGCTGTTGTCACTGACAGATTATCCGTAATAATGGGCCACTGATAAAATAGATAACACAGGTTTTAGTGTGCCAGGTTCTATGGACACTGCAGTCTCAGGGAGCTCACATACACTGTAATGTTACTTGAGGAAATGACATTTCCATTGCTCGCTGTCTATAGAAGAAAGAAGGATGAAGAAACATAAGCAGAAAGAAATGCAAAGCTTAAAAATTAAGACAGGCCTCTCCGTTTGTTTCCCACAGTCTCCTGCAGACAGATCTCAGAAGATCCATGCTGGTGATGAGGTCATTCAGGTCAACCGGCAAACCGTGGTGAGTTCTTCATGGAGACCTAAGACTTAATATTCCCCTCTAGGACTTTCACCTAAATCCAAAGCCATTTTGCTTGAATTTTTAAAATTTGAAGTTTATGTCCGATTTTCCATAATTTTAAGTGGTACTGAGATGAACATATTTGTATCTATCTGTTTGCTCACAGCTGATATCCTTCAGATCCATTCATAGGTTCGATTTCTTTCCTTATTCATGAGCGGGGCCCCTCCTTTCATTTCCTTTCTTTGAAGGTGGGATGGCAGCTGAAAAATCTAGTGAGAAAATTGAGAGAGAATCCAACGGGAGTCGTGCTCCTGCTGAAGAAGCGCCCCACGGGGTCGTTCAACTTTACTCCTGCGCCTCTGAAAAACCTACGGTGGAAGCCGCCTCTCGTGCAGGTATCTGGTCTGTTTCCACCATCTGTTGTAAGCCTCCGTCTGGTATCAGGGCATGACCAACGCTCAAAAATAAGCAAGATTAAGATAGGAAGGAGATTGATTTCAGGAGTCTGTATATACATTATTCTCCTATAGTCCCACTTCTATGAAAATAGACTTTCTAGATCTGCACTGAACAGTATAGTGACCACCAGTCACATGGGACTATTTAAATACAATGAAGAGTTCAGTTCGTCAGTCTCACTAACCACATTTCAGAAGTTCAGTAGCCACATGCTGAAGTCAGGGGTAGGGATGGTGGGGATAACCCACACGGTGGCGAGAAGTATCACTCCATTGCTTAGACATTGTTTAGAATTTCCTGTTTTGGGTGATAATCAAAAGCAGACTGACGTTTGGTGAGTTTTATTATTTAAATTCTCTATAAACAGTACACTCCTTTGTTGCCTACACCTTGGTGGACTGTGCTTGCTGACCAACTCCTCCTTATACCATCGTCCTTAGCATTTGTTTCCTAAACCATGCATGAAAAGCAACAACACTTGAATGCCCTTTTATAAGGTTGGGATTGCAATTTATACGTAACGGTGGTTTTTTGCACATCTTCAAATGGAAGGAACAATAGTCATCACAAGCCATCCATTTGGATACTTCGTGATGCACAGAACACTGGGAGGTGGATTAAATAACAGGGTGTGGAGGGTGGAGCAAGGAGGGGCACAGAATTAAAATCCCTTCTTAAATAATAGCTGATCATATTAATCACATCCTAGCTGCTTCTGTGTGCATTGCTCAGCGCAAGGGGTAGCATCTTTAAGTTTGGGGGGGATTCTCAGAATGTGTTACTTCATATCGTGAAAGTCGTACTTCATTACCACTAGTTGATGGAGCGCCTGCCAGCTACTTGATTGTGCAGAACAAATGTTAGGCTCTGAAGGAGGAGAGGCGGGGGTGGGCTGGGTAGGTGAAGGCACCCTGCTCGTGGAGGTGGGAGCACTTCAGAGCCTGGGATGCCAGGTGGGATTTGGCCAGTGGGACACCATGTCCCAGAGGAGATGAAAGCTGTTCCGTAGACACACAACCACAAATGCCAGCAGGGAAGGGTGGTGTCCCAGCCAAGGTTTCTAGAAGCAGAATCTGTGACAGAGATTCTTGTGAAACTGACTTTTGAGGACGTGGCTTCAGGTAAAACTTGTAAGGGAGGAAAGGAGACAGTAAGAGGCAGGAAGCCAACAAGGTGGTGTCTCAGGTAGAGTCTAGCCTTGGCCTGCTGTACAGGTGTGACCACAGAACAACAGGCTCCCGGAGCTGTACTCAGGGGGAGGGACTGTCTGCTGGGAGTCATTCTCCAGAGAAGGGGACAGCTGTGAGCTTTTAGCAATCAACTCGTGAGCTGGATTCTCTGGCTGGCAGAGGGGCTGTGGGTATAAGGGCACCACCGTCCTACTACAGGAATGTGTAGATGGGACGTTCCCTCCGTTTCCCACCCCATCATCCCCAGCAGAGGGCAGGAGAGGCAGCTGGGCTGGTGGGCTGAGGTAGTACATGCCGCTAGGGTTAGGAGCATGGACTTCATCCCAGAGGTCAACCGTTGTTTTTCACATGAATATATGCATTAGGTTTCTAGGGATGCCCTAACAGAGCACCACAGACTGGGTGGCTGAAACGAAGTTCCTCTTCTCACAATTCAGAAGACTAGAAGTCCGAGGCCAAGGTGTTGTCTGGGTTGGTTTCTTCTGAGGCCTCTCTCCTTGGGTTGCAGACAGCTGCTGTCTCCCTGTGTCCTCACATGGTCTTTCCACCATGAATCTGGGTCTGAATCTCTTCTTATAGGGACACCAGTCATGCTGGATTAGGCCCTAAGCTAATGAGCTCATTTTAACTTCATTATGTCTCTAAGACCCTGTCTGCAAATACAGTTACATTCTGTGGTACCGGGGGTTAGGCCTTCAACATAGGGATTTTGAGGGGGACACAGTTCAGCCCGAGACATAAACTAACAGAAGAAACACCAGGTGGGAGCTGTGGTATGTCTAGGTGGTCGATGCTGTGGTTCTGGGAAAGGATGGTGACAGGGGGATTCCAGTGAAAGACTAAAGTACGAGGGTCTTTGGAAGCAGACTCACAAAGCAGCATGGCATAGTGGTTAGAGAGGGGCTCCGCACACAGTTCAGCCCCTCGAGTTCAAATCCCAGCTTGGCCACTTATTAGCTGTGGGACGTAAAACAAAGTACTTACCTTACTAACCCTCCCTCCTCACTCATTATTAGTGTGGACTGTTAGAAAAGTCCACACTAATAATGTGGACTTTCCGCTTTGGGCCGAGTGATGAGTTAAGCCAGCATGGCAGGTGTGAAATGTGACAGTGACAGTGAACCTGGGAGGCGGTATCAGTGACAGAAATTAGCATGTGAGCAAAGAGCCATCTGGAAAGCAGAGATGATAGCTCGTTCAAGCATCACAGCGTTTGAAGTAATAGGGGAACATTCGAGTGGATGTGTCCAGAAGCTAAATGAAAATCATTTCTAAGTATAGGCTAGAGTTAGACCCTTAACCTCTGGACATTTGCTCAGGAAGGGTGCACTTCCGTTTCCTCTGATTTTGTCTACTTCTATGCCAAGTTCCACTAAGTGTGGAGTTCGGGTGATGATGAGGGATGATGAAGAGGTGATGGTGAGGGATGAGACACTCCATTTTGCTTTTGAACCGGGGAGAGAACCACCCTCAAAATGCAGAGGCATTTTTATAGCTTAGGTGCCACGTGTTCTTGCGATATGTCAGGACATCTACAGAATCTGCACTGGCGTAGACGAAGGCTCTGTAGCCCCCCCGCCCCCCATGTCACTGTGTGAGTGGTCTTTATGCCGGGGTGCCCACCTTTCCTGGGAGGGAGTTTCTCTAATTCTTGTCAACATTGTGAGTGTTGTCCTGTCACTGTCATCGTTGTGTTTTGGGGTCACAGTCCTGGTCAGTGAGGGCTGCTGGTTTGGAAGTAATCAGCGTTGGCACCTTCAGAGTGCTTTGTCAGTGGAAATGCTCCAGTTTACTTTTCTTTTACTTGTCGAGGACCTGGATCCTGGCCCTGTGTGTTCAGACATCGTCCAAGATCAACATATTGAGATGTTAATCAATTACACATTGAGTAGAGTTGACTGTTGACATGTTCATGGCCAACATCCAGGATGTGGTGCTTACGCTACAGGAAATGAAAGACTGAGCCTCTGTTTTTCTGAGTCTCCCCTGAAAATGGGCCGTCACTCTGTGAGCACTGGCTATTCCAGTCCTTTCCATCCTTCAAACCTAGTTCACTATCTCATTATGGGGGCACTTTGGGGTCTTCCATCACCATCCTGGCTAGGTAGGCCTTGGGGTGCCTTTTGCTGTCTGTCCAGGGCCCAGCACAGTTCTCGCCCTTCCACGGGCTTCCATGGACGTCTTCATGCCCTGACTCTGAGAATTCCTTTCTGTTCCTTTACTGACCAGAAAGCGATCACTGTGGCTGTTAGTCTAAAGAAGAGATAGGATGGAAAGCCTCACACGAGATTTTCAAAAATAGGTCTTCTGACACCGGTAGCATAATTAAAATTAAGCTGTGTGGATTTTATATTTTTAAAATGAACTTATCTGCATGTGTGTATATGTGTAACACTAAATTAAACAGCGTAAGGTTGTGCACTTCCTATGTGACAAGCAGAGTGCTAAGAGCATTACATATATTATCTCACTTAATTCTCATAGAACTTGGGTTGCTTCTGTTCTTGTCCTCATTTCCTTCTGTTTTGTAGATGAGACACAGAGTTGTTCAGTGATTTACCCAGAGCTCCCCCTGACCCGTGGTTTCCCTTTCCCTGGCTTTAGTTACCTGTGGTCAACCGTGGTCCAAAAACATTAAATGGAAAACTCCGGAAATAAACAATTTATCAGTTTTAAGTTGCTTGCCCTTCCAAGTAGTGTGATAAAATCCGTCACTGCCCCGCTCCATCCCACCAGGGACACGAATCATCCCTTTGTCTGGTGTCTCCACATTGTACGTGCTACCTGCCCCATAACACTTTGTACCCATCTGAGTTATAAGATTAGCTGTCAGGTATTTTGAGAGAGGGAGAGGGAGAGGGAGAGGGAGAGGGAGAGGGAGAGGGAGAGGGAGAGAGACCCCATTCACAGAACTTTTGTTACAGCATATGGCTTAGGGGAGGGAGAAATGTGCCCCAAGGATGACGTCTGAGGTAACCCTCGCCCTTGTGCCCTTGCTCCGGTTTCAGACCTCGCCTCCACCCACCACGACCCAGTCCCCTGATAGCACCATGGATACCTCACTGAAGAAGGAGAAGCCAGCCATCCTGGATCTTTACATTCCTCCCCCACCAGCTGTGCCCTACTCTCCCCGGTATGTACATCACTGTCCATTTTTGTGGCATGCACGTCTCCTGTTCATGGAGATTTGAAGTGGTGGTATGAAGATCCCAGGGCTCTCCAGAAGAAAAGTTGCTGAATCCCAGTGTGGTGGGTTTGAGTCCTAAAATTGTTGTTAAGGAGTGTGATCCTGGGAGTGGGGGGTGAGGTGTGGGCATAATGAAGGTGGTCAAAGGCACAAACTTCCAGTTATAAGGTAAGTAAGTCCTGGGGAATGTCATGTAGGAACGGTGACTGTAGTTTACAGTGGTGTGTCTTGTATACGCAACTTGCTGAGAGAGTGGATCTTGAAATTCCTCATCATAAGAAAATAAGACTTTATAACTATGTGAGGTGATGAATGCTGTTTAAACTTACTGTCATGGTCATTTCTATATCTATCTATCTATCTATCTATCTAAAATCATTATTTATACACCTTGAACTAATACAATGTTCTGTCAATTGTACCTCATTGAAACTGGGGGGGGGGGGAATCTGTGACCTTTCAGGGGGAAGTGCAGGGACAGATCCAGATGTCATGGGCCTTGTCACTTTATAGTTTGATGGGGGAGGGGCTCTTCACAGAAGCACGTGCCCTTGGCAATGTGCTGTTGTGGCTCCTCCCTGGACATGAGAAGGGGCTGTTGGGGGTCCCTGAAGCTCAAGTTTCATGCACTAAATGGTAAATTCACCCCTGGGGAGGAAGATAATAAATATTTCTCGGACATTAACTAAAGTTACAGCTTTATTTTGCTGAGCGAGATACGTTCTTCGTAGCACTTAAAAAATGTGACTGTAGTTGTGGATAATGCTATATTTGCACACGTGTGTGTCTATCATAAATTCTTAAAGGTCATTTCTTTATAACGGCTACCTTTAGTGTTGCATGGTATAATGGGGATGGTTGCGCTAGATGTTAGGTCGGGGATGATTTAGGTGTGAAATATGGGCTCATTCATGTCAACTTACACATTTACATGTGTTGGGAAAACCAGAGGGTCTGGCTCATTCATTCAGTGTGCATTTACTTGGTGTTAGGCCTGGGTTACCATATTACATGGGACAGAAACAGTTCTTTCCCCCAGAGAACTGCCAATGTCTTAGTCAGCTGTTCAAGAATACATTGAGAAATATGTAATTATGCTATAATGTTTCATAAGACAAAGTTCAGGCTGAGCTTAGAGTGGTGTTTTACTTTATATTTGAATTTTTCATTTGTTTGTTTTGTTGTAAGCTGAACTACTTGTATCTACTGGATTTATTCCTGTCACAAAGAAGAATTAATGTCATTTTCCTCTTCTTTGAGTCTTGGTTTACCCAGAACTCCTCACGGCACCAACCTGAAGACCGGCCTCGTCTTCAGGTTGGTAAGGCGCCAGGTAGAGCAGTCGCCTTAGGTGATCAGGGGCATTCTGGTTGGTAGACAGGACTCTTCCTTGTAGTCACAGACCAGAGTCATGTGGCCATGGGATCTTAAGTCTGTTTAAAGCGACAGGCTGTTGCCTTTGCATGTACAAAACCTGAGACTTTCACTGCTGATCAGTGTGGGGGTTGTTCTATCAGAAACTACAAGGAGGTCCTCCCCCAATTCCCATTCCCCCAACCTGAGTGTTCTTGTCTGGGTCTCGGAGCAGTGGCAAGAAAGAGTTGTGTATGCAGTGAGCGAGAAGAGGAACTGGGGCCTTTAATCTACTTGGGTGGGGCACACATGCATGCGTGTGTACACACACACCATTAACGAAGGATAGTTTCCAAGAAATGAAAAATGCAAATGGTTACGGAGAACCAGTGGTGAGTCATGAAAGTTTTGTGAATGGGGAAGCTGTGCTCCAGGTTCAGAAATGTGGAAGGAGAGGGGTTCGTGGGGGAAGGGTGCGTAGGCATCCACTCCCTGGGAGCAACTAACACACAGGCCAGGCTGGTCTTCAGGTTGGTGTGGACTTGGTTCTGTACTTCGTCTGGTAGTTTTCAGAGTAAATCACATAATGGAATTTACAAAATGCAGAAAACGTGACCAGCTGGCCATGTGGACTCCACTAAAATTAATTTTAACTTTTACTGTAAGCCGACATTTAGGAGGGATTAAGTTGCAGTTGAAGGTCCAACGTTTGCCAGTCTTTGTACTCAGTTCAGAAAATAGACGCCCTCCATTGAGGACTACAGGGGCCCTTTGTGTTTTTTGACATAATATTTAAATCCGACAGCTCCATTACACATCAAGTGTCTCTCCCCCCCTCCCCCCCGGATCTTGGCAAAGATACTGCTCTGGGCATGAGAAAAATGGTTCAACGGGTCACACCTTGACGTGAGATTTTGGCAGTACATAGGCAGTTCCCTGACAGGACAGAGCCTTGGAGAAGCCAGAGTCATCTTCTCAAAGGTATATTTGAACCATTTGAACATGTTTGAAAAACACTTATTTCCCGTTGTTTAGTAGGGTCATGGCATTTACTCTTACCTAATAGGATCTCTGTGTGTTTGAGAAACAACTAGGATTGAAAAAGTAATGCTTTTCCCTCCAGTTGAAAAGGCAATTTACATTTTATGTACATCTCCTGTGATTCTTCAGCATGCGAGGGATTTTGTCAGCACCTTCCTTATTGCCCACTGTCTTCCAGGGATGAGAATGGGAGCTTCGCTTATGGGGGAGTCAGTAAGTGTAAACAAGCAGCACCTGCTCCCAAGCGTTCGGAGTCCCCAAATTCCTTCCTGGACCAGGAGAGTAGAAGACGGAGATTCACCATTGCTGACTCTGATCAGTTGCCTGGGTATTCGGTTGAAACTAACATCCTGCCCACAAAAATGAGGCAGAAGACACCATCTTATGGTACGTGTCTGAGTATTTGTTTTGTTCTGCCGTTTGCTGTTCCTCTCTTCCCCACCCCCTTCCTTATTTGGAACTGTTGGATGAATTTGGCAGACCCTAAGGGTAATCTGAGGAAAACATAAACCTCAATGAAATTCTAAGTATGAGACCTTTATTCATCTCTCTAAAGCGAAGCCTTGTTGAGTCATTGCTCTGCCTGGCATCAAAGCCCAGCGGGTGAGATCATGTTCCAGTTTTGACTTTCAGAGCCTGGCTTTTAACTTTGGAGTTGCTTCGCTCTGTGCACCCACAGACTCAAGTTCAGCACGGCCCTGTCCTGATTGTGTGCTGTGGAAATCCAATGCTTTAAAATACTTTCCTTATTTTAAAATATGTTATTGCTCCTGCTTAAGTGAGTGTGATATTGTGGCGGGGGGCGGGTAGGGGTGGTTTAAGTTACAAATACAGGGAAAGATTCCCTGAGCCAAAAAGTTACCCACTGTCACTTTCCTTCCCCTCCCTCTGAAGGCAAGCCCCGGCCTCTGTCCATGCCTGCGGATGGGAGCTGGATGGGGATCGTGGACCCTTTTGCCAGACCTCGAGGCCATGGGAAGAAAGGCAAGTTTAAGCAAATCACATCCAATAAGGAATCGAAAGACCCAGGCTCTAGTTTCAGCCCTATTTGTAAAAGTACTGTTATAACTGGAGAGAGGACTTAGCCTCTCTGAGCCACATCTTCTCATCTCTAAAATCAGGGCAGGTGAAGATCTCCCAGATCCTACTTATGTCTAGAACGGCAGAATTATGCAATGCTATTAGTAAATTGTAAATCTCCTGATTAGCAAGCAGTGTGTGCTTTGAAAAGGCTGTAGACATGAACGGTCCAGATTCTAAGCAAGTAGAAATAAATTATTCATTATGTAATCGCATCCTAAATTTTATGGCTGTTATTATTGGAGTCTGTTTGATTTTTCATGAGCAGGCGTGGACTTTTCCCCTCCCAAATCCTTCTTGCGTTAGAAAATAATTTCTGTGGGAAAAGAAATTTGTGCTTAATTAACCCTGTAATCACTCGCTAGTTATTACACCAGTCTTGAGGGGAAATGTTCATAAATATTCCTGTTTTTTGCCAGTTTCTATTGATGACATCAGCACTGGCAGGACATTATAACATTGTGTTTGCAATGCTGAAACAGAGTAGGCAACCAGTTACAGTCCAGAGGGCTTTATGTAGTAAAAGGAGGAAGAGAACATTCTGGAAGCCCAGCTTTCAAAGCAATCAACCTCTGACATCTCCTTGGGACTTGATAAAGTTCGTCACCCAAGTACCCGACTCACCTGGATTATGCTAATGTGGAAGAGGAAAAAGACACCTGTGTAAAGTCCAGAGCACCTCTAGGTGACATGTGAGAATCTGTGGAGCTGTCAGCAGGTGGCAGGCTGTCCTTCATTTAGACCTAGAAATGCCAACATTGTTGCCATTCTCTCAGCCCTTTGAGCTCTGATTTAGCCTTTTATTTCCTTCACACACTGAGAGATGGGGAGGGGGTAGGGTGAGGAGTGTGAAATCGGTAATTGGAAACACACTTAACCCCTTGTCCCACCTTCCACATGTTTTTCTTGTGTGATCATTTTAGAATGAAAGGGGTCGGCACAGTGTGCACCTTGAAAAGAGAAATACAGCTTTGTCAAGATAGAACTCACGTGTACTGTCCAGCTCACCCCGTTAAAGTGCGGTTGAGTAGTTTTTAGTGTATTCACAGAGTCGTGTGTTCCTCACCATTATCCGATTCCAGAACCTTTTGTCATCTCGAAAAGAAAGCCTAGGCCCATGAGCAGTCACTTCTCGTTTGTTCCTCCCTCGGTCCCTGGCAACCCTACTTTCTGTCTTTGTGGATTTGCTTATTCTGGACATTTCGTATCAATTGATTCATACATTATGGGGCTTTTTTGACAATGGATACTTGTTAAAAGTAGCTTTCCCTCTTTGATTACAAAAGCAAAACAAGTACATTGAAGAACATCTAGAAGGTACAAGAAAATAAAACTCAGCTATAATCTGCTTCCCCAACCTGGAAATGATCACTATGAATGTTTTGTGTATCTTCCAGTTGTTTTCATATATAATTATATATTTAGAAAAAAATGTGCAAAATAGAAGAAATAGATGTTCACTAGTACTATGTAAGTTGGATATTATCTAGAACATGTTTTTAATAGCTGCATTAGTAATCCATTTTATGGCTATACTACCTATTTATTCAGTCACTGTTGGACATTTAGATTATTTCTATTTTTATCCCTGCACCTCCATCATAAATAATACTCCAATAAGCACCCTTGTACATAGATCTTTGCACATTTTTAGAAGTAGAATTTTTTGGTCAAAAGAATGCCAAAGTGCCCTGCATTGTAGATTTCTTCTCAGTTTCATAAATACCTCCCACCAATCCCAGAGGCGTCTGCTGGCATCTTGGGTGGGATCGGTCTGTCTTGTTTGGAAATGTCCTGAACATCGCAGAGCATTAAAAATTTTGGACCTTATTCATTAAAGGTGACTAGTGCCTGTCCTTCACTCAGGGTGACAACTGAAGGTACCCCCACCTTTCTGAATGCTCTTCAGGGATGCCCCAGGGTAAGAAACATGTTCTAGAAGCACATGCTATGTGCTACAGGCATTGTGGAAGGACAGATGGGGAAGGACTGATGGAGTTACACAGTTTTCTCTCTTTGTTTTTTGGTTTCAAGTATAACTGTGAAGATTCTTACACTGGCAGAGAAGGGCAGGGGTCAGCAAGGCCTTGTAGCCCATCCCTGGGAGGAAGGCAGAGTGTGGTACCCACCATAGGCTTCAGGGCCGCTTAACAGCATTACGCGGTGGACAGTTATTTTAATGGGCTTATGGTCTTTGTCTGGAAACAGGTGAGGAGGCCCTGTGTCGATACTTCAGTAATGAACGGATCCCTCCGATCATCGAAGAAAGCTCCTCTCCCCCATACCGGTTCTCCAGGCCCACCATGGAGAGGCAGCTGGTCCGAGCAGACTACATCCGAGGCAGCAGGTGCTACCTCAGTTCAGATCTCCATAGCAGCGCCACGATGCCATTCCAGGAGGAAGGGACCAAAAAGAAATCCGTCTCCTCCGGGGCCAAGTCCTCATCTACGGAACCGTCCCTGCTGGTCAGCTGGTTTACTCGCCTGAAACTGTTGACTCACTGAGCCCTGCCCTCCCCAGACTCCCCACCGCCCCTGCTCCTAAGTGCCTTGCTTCCTCTGTGGACCACCTGTTCTGATTTTCATGCACAGTATTATGTAGACACCTTTTGCAAATTCATTTTATTTTATATTTGGAAAATTGTACGTCACCCGTCTTGGAACATTGAAGGAAGTGAGTGGGAACAAATCCAGAGAGTCTTAGGGGCTGGTTTGTGGAGGTGGAAGGAAGAGGTGGGTAGAGTGGGCTTTTCTTGCTTCCTTAGAGTCGGAACGTGGAGACACACTCTACGAACCAAGCCTCTGCCAGGAATATTGTTCATTGTGGGGACAGGAGAAAATTGGTGGCCATTGTCACACAGATGTGTTGGTTTGTGGTCCAACTTATCCACCTGAAAAAGCCAGTGAAGAAAACATTTTAATTTTAATTTTTTCAACATACCACATTTGTCAGTGTAGCAGCGGCTTTGACTTTGAAATAACGTGTTTCGGAAGTGTCTGCCGCTCTTTCAGAGCGGAGGTATAGGTGTAAACCTGTCACACTTGGTTCACCCCTTTTCGTAACGGTCTCCGTGTAGGTCGGTTAATACAGAAACGCACTGAGATAGGGCTTATCACGCACACAGAGGTGTGTGGTTCTGCAGGGTGGCGTTGTTATACACTATTGTCTTCGAGGGACAAGAAGCTATGCTGACAGAAGAGATTTGCTGACAGCCAAAGTATCAAGGAAAATGAAGCCACGGGACTTAAGTTTGTGAAAGATACATCAGTTTGCTTTTGGAACTGTTCGGTGTCTATCGTCCAGAAAAGAACAGACAGTTCTTCAATATTACACATTTTGCTGATTAGAAATATCTTGGAAAGTCTCATGGTCACAGATTTTCAAGTAGCATCAGGTATTTTGGAAAAGCGTGTCTGGATATTAACTCTTGTTTAAACTGAATGTATGATATTTTGTTAGAATGGAAAAGTACTATCTTGTTAATTTAAGTGTTTTAAATATAGTTGTATATTTTTCTTACTCTTAGTCACATGTAACAGAACTATTTCTGTTTTGCGCCATACACGAAGCTCACGAGAAAGAGTGTTTGGGGTGTTTTCAGATTTACAAGCGACCACCATGGCCGTTGCCACCAGGAGCACTACCATTAAAAAACAAAATAAACCTTCCCAAGAATTTGGGATTTGATGGATTAGAAATGGGAGCGTTGAGGAAGCATGTGTAAAATAACATTACATTTGGGGGATTTTCTGAGGTATCTTTCTAGGCAGAGCTGGAATTCCCAACTCAAAAATACCTATACCCCCACACCCCTGAAATATTTATTTTGCCGAACTTCCTGAAATTCAATGAATTGGAGATTCCCTGGAGTGAGTAAACATCTTCTCTTTAAAACGGCTCTGGTGAGGTGAAGCAAACAATCAAACCTCACGGACTTGTGTGATTAAATTTGGCCAGGCCTGGCCTGTCACCCTCTAAGGGAACTGCAGTTGAGAATATGGGTGTTTCATGGGGGACAGAAAGGAGTTTGCCAAACCGAGGGTAGAAGAGGCTGGGATGTGTGATTTGTTGGGAGTTTAACAACACAAAGTAAGGGCCAAGCGTGGGGGCGGGAGGTCTGGTAATTGGGCCCCAGCGACTAGGAGGGAGCTGTGGGAAAGGAGGAGCCGCAGCCCTTGCCCATTTTACTGTTAGCATGTGCTGGCTTCACGCCCAGAAAGTGGGGTGGCAACACTTCCTCTCACTCCCTGGATAACAGGGCAGGAGGGACTCTCAGCACTGTAGTCTGGCTCAGTCATGAGCAAAATAGCTTTGGAGACTAGCTCCTTTTCGTGGAGAAAAGGCCACTTGCAATCAATTGACCATTCTCAAGTGAATTTGCAGAAGTCGGTCTTCAGCCTAGGCAGGGCCCAACTTAAATTACTGTACCAGATGTTTTCCAGACTTTGCCCTGAAGTCCCAAGGGAAGGCCAGAGAACTCTCTGGGTTTTCCACGTTCTTTGATCAGCCTCCACAGATTCACTTTTATTTCTCGTTGGGCTTTTCTCCTGAATTGTGTTTAAGAAATAGATGGCTGCAAAAAAGGTTTGTCTATGTCTTCACTGTCAAGATATATAGATGATAGTTTAATACCAATTTCTTAGAAACTAACGGAAACTGCTTACCTCAATAGTAACCCAGGTTGAATGGTGGACAGGTGCTAATATATGAAGATGCAGAATGACACTTTTTGACATGATACTTTAAAATAGTGATTTCTAAAAATACTACCAGCCCAAATTCAATATACACCCCTTTTTATAATAAATATTCCATAACATCACTACAATCATTAAATGAAAATCAAGGATGATAAAGCCTACCTTGCACGTAAAAGTGTCACCTTACTCACTATTCCAAAATGCCATTAGTAGGCAATATAACTGGCCTCAATACCGCACACATCAATTTAATGCCCTAACCGAAATGTAAGCAAATATCAATATATAAATATTTTGTAAGGAAATAATTATTTTAATATGCAAATGCCCAAGCACAATTATATTACAAGATGTCATGAAATAATGAAACCAGGCACATACTTGTATCTCTGTATAAAATCACCAGGGATGTGACACCTACAAATGCAGACCAATACAGACCTGCTAGGTTGGCAACTCAGTACCAGGAACAGATTGATTCCAGCAATAGAATTTTCTAAAATGTGGCCAATTCTCAACAAAGCTCTAGACAAAACAGAAGTCTACAACAGAGAGATACACAAAGCCCTTCCTGGGTACCTGTCCTAAATCGTTATAGCTTTGTCAAGTGGGCACCACTGGCATTCCCATCATACATGCCTGGAGTTATCCAAGGGCATGCAACTGATACCAGCTGAGCTGGGATTAAAGTGGAAGCAACCTAGTTCCGGTCCTTGCCCATATTTGCCTTGCTTCAGGCTTTTCTCAGTGTGTAGAATATTCTGATTACTTTCCTGAAAAATCCAACCCATGTTAAAACTGAGTGAAGAATTCCCGGTGTGTTTATAGATAGAATAAGATTATAGCCTCAAGTGATTCTAAACTGGGTTCTCACCCACATGACTACCTGGTGGGCCCGTTGAGATGGTGTGGATGGGGACAGTTCTTTGTTGTGAGGGGTCTAACCCACAGTGCTCATGCAGCACCCGTGTTCCATCGGTTACGCACCCATGCTCCATCAGTTATGCAGCTGTGGTCCCATTGTTAGCACCTCGAGGGCCCTCATATTTTCAAAACTGTCCCTAGGGAGCCCTACCATCCAAAATTTAAAACATCCTGTATCATCAAGTAGTGTTTTTATCTTCATGTTATGTGTTTGTCAACTTTCTACCTCTGCTTCTCCCTCCTTAGTTCTCACCGAAATTTTCAGAGTCAGTTCTGAGGGGGTGGTTTTTGTGATTGTGTTTGCCACCCCCACCCCACCCCCCAAGCAAGCAGTGGCTGTTGTTTCCTCAGGCCCAAAGACCATGTGTTTTCCCCAGTGTCAACTTGTTCGCCCTCAGAGGAAACTAGAAGGTATTTACACCTTTCATTCCCTAAAGAGCTTGAGTAAGTAAATCTCTGTTTGACATGGGAACAGTGCCAGCAAAGAATAACCCTAAAGTTGCTGTTTTTGCTACGATGGCATCAATGGGATGGCCCTGTAGGCCTGATTTGGCTGTTCCCAGCTAGTGTATCTGTGATGGGTCTATACCCACAGGTCATTCACTTTTTGCTCCTGCCTTTGTGGATAGAGTCATTGCGTCATTTTCTTTGGGATGAGACAGACCACTGCAAGCTACTTCCTTGCAGATCATATGGAATGTGGGCTTGTGGTATAGCATTTTTTGGCGTGGCCAATGAATTTGATTCTATTCATTTTTGGAGTTACTCCGCTTGTGTAATTTTTAATAGGTTTATGCCAGTCACCTGGAAATTGAGTATTTAAAACTCTGTTGATAAAAAACTGGCTTAAGGAGTACTTACTCAAAAGCTGAAGTTTCTTCAGCTATGTGGAAGGCTTTGCGTGGTGAATCAAGCCTAGTAGATGTTTGGTGATGCCTAAGGGGACTTACACACAGATTTTCTAACCTGTAGGATATGAGATTAAAAAAAATATTCATCTTGTTATAAAATTCACCTTACAATTTTCTGGAAGTTTCTCAACTACTAGGTTTTATCTTCAGGATTTTATTTATTTTTGGCCAGAATTATTGCTGGAAGTGTACCGGTTTGACAATTTTTAACAAAAGTGAGGTTAAGCATGAGGAAAAGAAAAAAAGACATGAAATTCAAATTATCCGTAGGGCCATGTTTTTCTCTGATTTTAGGGATGTGAGGTCTGCCTCAAACCACGTGGGTGTTTGTATGTATGTGTGTAGAAGAGAATTTTTTCTTACTACAAAATTCCTTCTGCAGCAATGGCCTATGGCTTACTGATTTGGAAAGAGGAGAGATAAGATTTTGTCTATAATCAAAATAATGTCACTCAGCCAGGAGACTGTCCTACAGTCTTTCAGAAACTTTGAGGCACCTACTCTGTTCCCCTTACATAGAAATGCACATGGAGCTGGGTTATTAGGAATGAGATCTGGTTGCAACCTGATCATCCCTAGGCATGTTCTGAAATTTTAGGGCAATGTTCAAGAAGCTCATCTTCTGAGCTGGTCAATTGTTTATGTGTGCTGCCAATTTGCAACAGACTTCAGGGGTTAAAATCTGAGTATACAACTGAAGGGGGTGGGTTTCACCCTAAGTTCTCTTCCAGGGGGGCCCACCGACCACTCTCCAAGGGAGATGGTTCACAACCCAGGGGCTCAGATCAGGCTCGCAGCCACACAGTTCACACACTCTCCTTTACTGAACTTCTCGTTTCTCTCAAACACTGTGGGGGGCAAATGAAAATATAAACCTCAAAGGTTTTTTAAGAAGAAGGGATACAGCCTTCCTGAAATCCTGGTAGCTAAGGTTATGAATATTCTCATTTTCTCTTCCCTGTCCTGGAGCAAATGTTTCTGAAGAAATGGTTAAAAGGAGAGAAAGCATTGGGGAAAAAATTATTTCCCCTTGTTTTTTACTGACCAGACCCACGAGAAGGAACTTATAATGTAACTTTATTTTTACGATGACAAAGACTGGATTTTACAATATTCCTTCATCATTTTGACAGATCTTGGTCTGAACATATTTTTTTAATTACTTTATTGTTGTTCAATTACAGTTTGAATTTCCCCCCCACCACTCTCCCCCCACCCCAGCCAATCCCACCCCCCCACCCTCCCCCTGTCTGAACATTTTGATTTATCTTAAAATATGAAAGAGGTTTAAAAATGAAGTTTAATATAAGGTAATATTGTCTTTGAAGTAAGAAGCTGTCCTTTTATTAAAAATTTATTTATATTTAGAGAGGGGAAGGGAGGGAGAAAGAGAGGGAGAAAAACATCAATGTGTGGTTGCCTCTTGCTCCCTTCCAACCGAGGACGTGGCCCACAACCCAGGCATGTTCCCTTACTGGGAATCAAACTAGAAACCTTTCAGATCGCAGGCGGGTGGTCAGTCCACTGAGCCACACCAACCAGGGCAAGAAGCTGTTCTTTTATTTTTGTGGGGATCGGCTTCTATTTTCTAACACACACACACACACACACACACACACACACGTGTATATATATAAATAAAATAAGACATATATAAATGTCATTCCAGTTGAGGCTGTGTCAGGATAAGAGTGGGTGGATTTCAGGAATTAATACTAATTTGGAAGTCTTTGACTTTTGGAAATTGGCTTTGAGGAGTTAGAAGCATTTGGGGGCTCAGCCTTTGAAGTCAGAGAATCCAGCTGTCCCAGTTTACCACTTACAAGCTCTGTGACTCGAAGCTGTTTACTTATCTCTCTGCTCCCCAGTTATGTATGAAAAGGGGATAATAATAGAATCTACTTGATAGGCTTATAGGATTAAAGGCATTAACATTTGTAAAGCCCTTAGTGCAGTCTACCACATAGCACTTAATAGATATTGACTGTTGTTGGAATAGCTAGCTGTAGTGTTTGTGCCTTTCAAAGTCTAGGAAGTAAGGCATTCAGAACTAGTCAATAGGGAATTGCTCATTCTCTTGTCCCTAACCAGCAAAGCAGTGCCTTTGTCATGCTGCCAAAAGGCTGCTATGCAGTCCGTGGCCTGGCAATGTGGTTTTTAGTGGTACCAATCTGAGTGACTCAGAAGTTCGGGCTGAGCCAGAACTCAAGACTTAACAAGTCTATGATTGGACTCACTCAGAATCATAGAGTATTATTTTAACATTGGCCTGATTTATCATTAGCGTATTTTCGCTCTTCAATCCCCTCAGCAATCTTCAACAAAATGATGTAAGAAAACAAAGGAAATCAGAGTGTTTTCCCCATCTCCTAGGTGGCCGAATGACTTTTACCTCCCATCCCTGGCTTGAAGTGGTACCTCCAAACTTACTTCTGTGTTTCACATGGTTAGAAACAAAGGACTCTTGTAGACTGGCACCTATTTTGACGTTCTAATGAAAAAGAATTCTTACATGAATATAAAACTAATGGATTGTGTTGCCTTTCTGGAAGCTGAGAAGGACTGTCCTTGGGGATGCCTCTCCCTGTGAAAGCTTTGGCAGGTCCAGGGAGAAATTGGGACAGAAATTATGGGAGGGAAAAAAGGAACTGGGAAATGGTTGTGAGGCTCAGCTCTCATTTGATTTATTGAGTGGTGCCTGACTGTCAACCATCCGGGCACGTACAGTGTATCGGCCAGGCTGTGAGCACGCAGACCAGCAGATGCTTAGCTGGTATAGATACAGGCGTAGTGAAAGTTGTTTCTGGAAAGACTTTCATGAGTAGAGATGGGTTCTGATTGCCCATGAGTCATGGTTTATGTATCTGTGCCACGGGAATAGGGTGGAGCTGTGGCTACACATTTTAAGGTGAATTTCCCAGCCCCTTCCATGCCTGAGCTCTTGTGTTGTCTCCCTCCTCTGTTAGGTGGAACCACACGTATCTGTATATTCCACCCTATTAAAATAAAAAATGTACATCCTCAGTAGTTCGTATAATTCAGCCTAGCAGATCGCAAATGCAAGGACAGAGACCATGTTTTTTTTCCTTTCTGACAAAACTCAATTTTGTTCTGTCTTCTGTCACAGTTGCATTTTGTACTAATTGTCTCCCTGCCTGGATCTCACCTTCATGTCCCTGGACACTTAAGGATCACCCCCAAATTTGATTGTTGTCATTGGCTTATTTCTTAGGAAATAATCTGTGTATTTCCTAGGGAAAGGGAGGGCCATCATGGTGGACTGACTGAAGTGGCATTTAATATTATCTATGCCCATGGCAATGCCAAGGGTTGACAAGGGCTGGTCGTGGGCATTCAAGTCAGATGAGCAATCAAAAAACCAACCAACCAAACAAACAAAACAAAGCCACCTTTCCAGATTTCTCCTCAATGAAGGAAGGCCGCTGAAGCCTCCTTAAAGTGTATTCTATTTGATGATGTTAATTGAATTATAATCTTTAAACAACATAACATACAAATGCTAAGGTGCAAGACTTGGTTTGTGTGTTAGTTTTAACTGACACACAACTACATAATTTTAGCTAATATTCTTCCTTACACCCCTTATGTGGCACTTAGTTCTGTATTCTTCAGTCCTGAGGATGGGCTTATTCTTCTGAGTGCCATCACCAAGGTGACTCCCAAGGTCATCTCTGTGAGGCTCTTCTTCACCCTACTCTGGACAGAATTAATTGGTTTCTCCTGTTTTCCTATAGCATTGATGCATCCTGTTATTAGATGTTTGGCTCCCCAACTTGGATTGTGAGCCTTCCTAGAGCCTTCCTGTATAGCTCACATGGTAGGTAGAGCAAATATTGAAGTAACTAGATGGTAAAAATTAATGACCTCGCAGTCAGAAAAAAAAATTTAGAAAAAATATTCAAGTTTTCTGTGAAAAAAAAATTTTATATTAAGGTTCTCTCTTTTTTTTTTGCACTACTACATATAGAATTTCATTACATTGGCTCTCATTCTAAAGAAAAACATTTTACCAGGTGTCAGAACTCAGTCATATTTATAGGAAGAATAAACCTTGGCCATTAACAACAGCTTCTCTGGTTACAGGATTACAGTAACTGCTGAGAATGTAAGTGCTTTCAGAAGTCTACAGAGGACTCATTAAGGCTTATACAGGCAGTTTTCAGCATAGAAAAAGTAATAGTGGGGAGTGGGGGCAAAAGAATGTTTCCATAAATTCACACAAGATAGAAGACCATTCCAGCTGTGTGATGTTCGGTTGAATGAGAGTAATTTGGACCTTAGAAAACTAAGTATATCAATACGGAGGCTGTTGACCAGATAGAGGAATATTGCCAAGAGCCTTCATCCCAAGAGGGTGAGTGATGGAACCACTGAGAATATTGTTGCTATGTTTTAGAGACACTGACACCATTGAAGACTTGAGAGTCTAATTTTAAAAGAACGTTGTCCTTTGCTCACTGCTACATTGAGCTCACTGGAGTCTGGGAGATTCTACTTTGTTGATGTATAAAAACATGCAGAAACTCTGCAGCGCCAGGCACCTTGCACTCCAAAAAGATGACAAATAGCAGGAGATGTTCAACTGTGATACAGTTTCAACAAAGAGGAAAAAGAAAAGTAAAAGGAACAACTACCAAATGATTAAATAAATAAACTCCTTTGCAAATTGCAGTTAATAATAATGACAATTACTGGACCCTCTTGTGGTTGTTTTTGCCTGATGAATGGTACATCTGTGTACTTTCGTCAAAAGCACTCTTGTAGAATCATCTAAAATGTAAATCACACTTACTATATGGGAAGTAGGATTGAATCCTGTTCTTGGCAATGGAAAATGCGTGGTTACACAAATGCCAACACTCTGCTGTTGCCTCCTCTCCTGGTTGTAGATAGACCACGAGTCCTGTGTGCCCCAGGACCCCCTGGTGCTCCCTGTGCCTTTTTCCCTCTGGCCTCTTTCCACCTTTGCTCTGACTTTCAACCTCTCGCTCTACTTGTTTGCCTTGTCTCTTCCTGATGCACCTCAAACTGCAGTCACAACTGTTCCCTGGCTTTGCTCTCTGTGCTCAGCCCCTCTCCCGCCCTTTGGTTCCTGCAATGGGAGAAAATACAGCACATTTACTTGACAACCGGAGGATGAACAACAAATAGTCCAGCCCATACAGCTCCATGGGCGTAGGCTCTCAGTGAGTTGTTCTTTTGAACAATGTGGGGAGATGGAAACATGTTTGGCAAGGAAACTAAGGACAGAGTTGGGCAGTTATCTGGTGGCTTTTCTGAAGCTCAGGAAGGAACAGCGGTCCCTTTGTGGAGACTTTTTACTGCCTCTTTGTTTTCCACTTCATTGACTTCTGCTCTTTTATTTTCTCCTTCCTTCGCTTCCCTTTGGGTTTATTCTGTGGGTGTGTGTTTGGGCTTGTATTAGGCTCATGTGGTAACGATCACAGTATCTCAGTGATATAGCATGCTACAAGTTTACGTTTTCCTCGTGCAAGGTCCACTGTGGATGCTCCAGGTTGGGCAATGCTCCACGACAGCCCTCTTTCAGCTGGCCACTCCTATCTTATGGTTTCTCCAGCTTGGGGCTTCATAGGTATCCTGGCATTATCCATCTGGTGGCGTGGGGTGTGGGACATGGGAAAATGAAACTGGGTAGACAGCTTGACTAGAAATGACCAATATGGCTGCCTTAGTGGCAAGAGAGGTCAGGAAAGGGATATTTGTGAGGAACATGGTCTCTGCCATGTTCCTTTTTCTCAACAAAAAAAGCTTTATTGTTTTCTCTAAACTTTTTCTTCAATTTCAATTGAATTCAATATTATTTTATATTAGTTTCAGATGTACAGCATAGTGGTTAGATATTTATATAATTTAGGAACTGATCCCCCCAATAATTCTATTATCCACTTGGCACCATACATAGTTATTACAATATTGTTGACTCTATCTGCTGTGTTTCTTAAGTTGGATATTTAGGTCATTGACATATAACTTTTCTCTTTTTTAAAATTTATTTTTTATTTTTTAAATATATTTTATTGATTATGCTATTACAGGTCTCCCGTTTTCCCCCCTTTATTCCCCTCCGTCCTGCAC